>JASAMZ010006742.1:0-18809 GCA_030248115.1 Linhomoeus sp. GSCO2_2 | reverse complement strand
GTCCGAATGTGAATATTGTATTGTAGTGCGGATTCTATTGTAGTCGAGTGTCCGAAGATCGCAGGCGCGTTGGCCGCCGTGAAGGCTAGCTACGACAGGCCGACCGGACGGCGCCAATCCTACGAATTCGGTTGTGTTTACCTGGCGGAGAAGGTCAGCTCTGGATGACGTTTGTTGGCAACCGGTTGCGCCATTTCCTTGAACTGTGCAGTCGCGCGTCGTCACAGGCGATAGCCGCAACTGATGTGCGTTAGTGCATTCTGCGTTGCATGGCGGGGGTGGGGGGGGGGGGGGGGGGGTAGGGTTGGTAGGGTCTAGAGCTATACTAGTACCCATCCCAACCTTAACTTCCATGTTTGCACGCATGAGCACATCGGTTCCCATCACGCCCGTTCACTAGCAGAGTAACAAATGGATTCTGGCCGAGCGGTGCAACTGGTTCGAAGTGGCGCCGCGGCAAGTCGACAAAATGGAAGAAGGCGTCTCGTACAAACGACAGGATTCGTCTTGGCAGTTCGGCTGTCCCGAAGAGTACACGCTTCAGAGCTATCTCAGCGGTTTCGGTCTTTCGCTGCACCCTGAAGATCAGGACATGTGAGGCTTACCGCTACGGTTACGGTAGTTTTAACCTCCTTCGTCGTGAGAGTCTCATTCCAGATTCCAGTTCAAGTGCTGCGAACTAATCGAGGTCAACAGAAAAAAGTTGCAAAAAGTGAGAAGAGCGGTGGTCTTCAAACCATCCTGCCAAGTCAGGGTGAGTTCACTGAGCGCAGTTTAGTTTCTGTTTCAGTTAGAATTATGATGCAGGCCGAGTTTCAGTTTCAGTTATGAAACTTGCTGAGTTTCAGTTACTGAACGTCTTAAAATGTCACAATATCTTTCTATGTACTTTCTTCGGACTGGGATGTTTTATATTTCGCGAATTAGGATGAATTCTTACTCTAGTCTAATCGTCTTCTTTAGTCAACTAACTGAAACTAATCTGCGAATTTCAGTTCCAGTTTCAGTTAGGCATCCCTGGCAGTTTCAATTCAGTTTCAGTTGACTGATTGTAACAATAATACTCCGTCGCGTGTACTCAATTCAGCAAATCGTGCGAGCGGGCGAATCGGCAGACGTCGACTTTTCAGGCGACGGCGTCATCGTCGGCATTTCCGGAGCGTATAGCGACACTTTTAAGTGAGAGCAGTAACACTTATGTACTAATACTAACTAACTACTGTTTCCAATCGCCTAAGAACCTGAGCTAAACCAGGCAAGTCGTCCGGGGGACGCAGTATACTCCACAAATTTGAACTCCTACGCATGGTGACTCCTCTGCTGTTGTGGCCTCCTGGCACCCCCAATCGCAAAAGTAATGCTGAATTCGTGATCTACATCCCAAAATACCCTAGATTCGACATACAACACCCCTAGTTTCCTATGGACTCCGGGAACTGAAATTCTGCACTTCGGGTACGGTAACATACAAATTCGTCGTAGGTACGTTCAAACGTCATCTATACACTGAACGGATGCCAAATGCGTAATCAGCGCCCCCGAAAACCCCGAAATCGAGCATAATATTGGCGAAGTCGACTCGACACCCAAAATTCAAACTGACGTGGCAGGGATACTGTAGCTCTGCAAATTTTTCAAAAATACTTTTCTGGACCAGATTTAAGCGCAGAATCGTTAGAAACCACTTTTGGAACGATTCGGCGACGCATTCGAGCGCTACAGGCGGCGAAACGCGAAAATCGCAATTTGCGCCCCCGGAGTCGAAAAAGTCGCAGTGTAAGAAAGTTTTTGTGTTTCGGACGATTTTCTCCGTTCATGGCTCATTCGATAGAGGACATTTGGGAAGGAGCAACAAGAGTGGTCTCGCCGCTCTAGCTGCTACCTAGCTCGCACCGCAGCGCGTCAAAGTCGACCCAGGGCCAAAATTCGCGAATTTTTCAAATTTGACGCCAAAATGGGTCTCGCAGCGATCCAATTCTTTTTTTGCGCCCTCGGCCCTATCGAGTACTACAACATATCAAAAGATAGTGTATACCATTATATGCAACTTTCTCGAGTTCTACCTTGCTCAACCCATTTTCCAGTACTTTGAAAATCTAAATTCTTGAATTTCCCGCCAACGGGGTCCCGGAGCGTGACCCCGTTTGGTGTCCACCCTGCCCACCCACTAGGCCTACCCAACGCAAAAGACCGTTTGCAAATCGGCCACTGAACGCGCGAACCCCATCCGGTCCAAATTACTGCGTTTCGCGCACAAACGCTATATACTCCACACTTGTTTGTGGAGTATAAAAACCAAGCTCGATTCAGCGAGTTCGCTATGAACTACACCATTTGCCAGCTGCTCGACGAGCTCGAGATAAGTGGGTGTCCTAGCTTGCACAAAATGTACTGTAGTATAGTCGATGTGAAATAATGGCCCAAAAGCAACGATCCCACTAGGCCAAGAAATGATCGAGAAATATCCACCCAACGCAACCCAGTTTTATGGGACTCCGGGTGACAACTACATGATTTCATCGGACTGTAACCTCGAGGCTGGCGAAGCGGCTTACGCCATAGAGTCCGCTTACAGTAACCCCAGCGGCGACAGGGCAGTGGAAATCACCGGCTGTCGGAAGCAGGTGAGAGATTCGACCAAAAATTGAAAGCAGTGTTATGCACTGTGTGCAAGGTGTAGCGTCGTCATAGTGGTATGCGTAGGTCCCTAATTGAGAGCGAGGATTAATGACTGGACTTGTTAAAGTCGGTTGTGTCAGTTTAGCTGAAGTTACCGCCCGTCCCCTGCGCCGCTGTGACGTCACAGGAGCTGAGCGACACGAGCCAAGGTTGCGAGGGGGAGAGCGCCGTCGTCGCCCTGCGTAGCAGCCGCGTTTCTGGCCCAGACAACGGCAGAACGTGGGCTATTTTCGGAAGCAACTCGATACAGTATTTTAATTTCAATCTGCAATGCACACGTCTGCGCTCTATGTACATAGTTGTGTTTCAAATCGACAGGCTTTTCGGGCCGTCGGGCGATGCAATTGTGTATTGCAGTGTTTCACTGTTTACGCGCACCGTGATACGCCACGCTACTGTGGACGCCTACTGTACTGTACGTATCCAAGCGTTCGATGCTTCGCCAGTGGTCGTTCCAGCTACGCGGTCGATTGTTGCGAGTTCTCCACGCCGGTCATAGACGAAAGCTCCTGCAACTGGACTGAACAAGTGGCAGGGAACAACACGGCCCAATGGCGTTTCGAGACCCCCTCGAAACTGGAGTTCGTACGCGGAATTCGGACAAAAGTCGATCCGGAGTGAGCTCGAAACAGAGTTACAGTTGTTGGCATAGAAATATTTAGAACAGCGCTTCTTTTAGCGGCGACACGATCTTCACCGAGATCGAGTCCTGCGAGGAAAAGATTGACTATGGGACGACGACCACGACAACGACCACCACGACGACCACAACGACGACGACGGCCCCCACGACGACCACGACGACGCGACATCCATTGTTGACGCCGCCGCCCTCCATTGAGTGCTACTACGCACCCCCGCTGAAGCCCACGCCTACGGTAGGCGAGGCCTAGCCCATTATGACCCAGGTGTCAGAAAACTGACTTTCTTGGCAGCCAAGAACGTGAATTTCTTGGCAGGCAATCTTGGCTGATATTTCTCAAGAAAAGTGCCACGTTAGCTCAACTCGCACTCTGGGCAAATTCTTGGCTGATGCCACCTTCTTGGCTGATGCAACCTTCTTGGCTGATGCAACCTTCTTGACTGATGCAACCTTCTTGACTGATGCAACCTTCTTGGCTGATGCAACCTTCTTGGCTGATGCAACCTTCTTGGCTGATGCAACCTTCTTGACTGATGCAACCTTCTTGACTGATGCAACCTTCTTGACTGATGCAACCTTCTTGACTGATGCAACGTTCTTGACTGATGCAACCTTCTTGGCTGATGCAACCTTCTTGACTGATGCAACCTTCTTGACTGATGCAACCTTCTTGGCTGATGCAACCTTCTTGACTGATGCAACCTTCTTGACTGATGCAACCTTCTTGGCTGATGCAACCTTCTTGGCTGATGCAACCTTCTTGACTGATGCAACCTTCTTGGCTGATGCAACATTCTTGACTGATGCAACCTTCTTGGCTGATGCAACCTTCTTGACTGATGCAACCTTCTTGACTGATGCAACCTTCTTGGCTGATGCAACCTTCTTGACTGATGCAACCTTCTTGACTGATGCAACCTTCTTGACTGGTGACACTTTCTTGGCTGATGGGACTTTCTTGGCTGGTGACACTTTCTTGGCTGATATTCTTGGCTGGTGGGACTTTCTTGGCTGATGGCACTTCTTGGCTGATGGCACTTTCTTGGCTGATGACACTTTCTTGGCTGATGGGACTTTCTTGGCTGATGACACTTTCTTGGCTGGTGGGACTTTCTTGGCTGGTGGGACTTTCTTGGCTGATGGCACTTCTTGGCTGATGGCACTTTCTTGGCTGATGGGACTTTCTTGGCTGATGACACTTTCTTGGCTGATGGGACTTTCTTGGCTGATGGCACTTTCTTGGCTGGTGACACTTTCTTGGCTATTGACACTTTCTTGGCTGGTGGGACTTTCTTGGCTGGTGACACTTTATTGGCTGATGACACTTTCTTGGCTGATGGGACTTTCTTGGCTGATGACACTTTCTTGGCTGGTGGGACTTTCTTGGCTGGTGACACTTTATTGGCTGATGACACTTTCTTGGCTGATGGCACTTTCTTGGCTGATGACACTTTCTTGGCTGGTGGGACTTTCTTGGCTGGTGACACTTTATTGGCTGATGACACTTTCTTGGCTAATGGGACTTTCTTGGCTGATGACACTTTCTTGGCTGATGGCACTTTCTTGGCTGGTGACACTTTCTTGGCTGATGACACTTCTTGGCTGATGGCACTTTCTTGGCTGATGGTACTTTCTTGGCTGATGACACTTTCTTGGCTGATGGGACATTCTTGGTTGTTGGAGATGTGATTCTTGGCTGATCACAATTCTTGGTTGATGGTGACAGGTTTCTTGGCTGATTGCAATTCTTGGTTGACTTTATTCAGATTCTTGGTCGATTGCAAGTCTTGGTTGATGGTGATGGAGATCATATTCTTGGGGATCACAGTTCCTGGTTGATGGAGATGTTAATCCTGGCTAATTACAATTTTGGTTGATGGTGATCAGATCCTTGGCTGATCGCAATTCTTCAGAAGAGACTCAAGTGGGTACAAAAGTTGTTGACGTCTCATCAGTTGAGCTCAACTACAACAATGAGACAAGCAACTAAATTGCATGCAGAACCAAGCCATTTCCACATCTTGGGATGTTGAAGAGACAAGTGGGTAAGAAAGTTGACCTAAACTGCACAGTTGAGCTCAACTACAAAAGTGAGACAAGCAACTGAATTGCATGCAGAACAAAGCCATTTTTACATCTTGAGATGTTGAAGAGACTCAACTGGGTAAGAAAGATGACCTAAACTGCACAGTTGAGCTCAACTACAAAAGTGAGACAAGCAACTGAGTTGCATGCAGAACCAAGCCATTTCCACATCTTGGGATGTTGAAGAGACTCAACTGGGTAAGAAAGTTGACCTAAACTGCACAGTTGAGCTCAACTACAAAAGTGAGACAAGCAACTGAATTACATGCAGCAGAACCAAGCCATTTCCACATCTTGAGATGTTGAAGAGACTTAAGTGTGTAAGAAAGTTGACCTAAACTGAACAGTTGAGCTCAACTACAAAAGTGAGACAAGCAACTGAATTGCAGGCATAACTGGGTCATTTCCACCAAGTCTAAGGAAGTCCAGGAGACTCATGTAAGAAAGTTGAGCTCAACCACAAAATTGAGCTCAACTACCAAATTGAGCCATGCAGCTGAATTGCAGGCACAAACTAGGTCATTTCCTCCAGGTCTAATGAAGTCCAGGAGCCTTGAAAATTGGTGGTCCACCAAACCAGATGGGCTCAGCGGACGGCTCAGTATGATGAGTCATAGACTTCACAGTTCTCCAGAGCTTCTTCACTCCCGAGGATAAGTTGAGATTGGCCAGGTGGTCTTCCCACTTCTTGCGCTGATGTTGGGTGACCAATCTTGCGATCTCAGCGTTGAGTGTGGGGATCCTCGCTGAGGTAGGGCTGGTGGCGAGGGGTCTGTCTCGTTTATCTGCTAAAGTAGTGGCCTCGGATGGAAACTCAGGGCGCACCAGGGGTATGCGTCCTAAGGGGATGAAACGACCGGCTGCCATTGTCACGATCTTCCTGAACGCCCTTTCCCCATCTATGACTACTAGCCGTTCCTTCCTGTTGCAGAAGAATTTGTGTGATCTGAATAGCACGGAATGTAGTCGTCAATGGCCGTAATGTCCTGTTGCATAATCTGTCCTGTTCAAGGTCTGTCCGTTGCAAGGTCTGTCCTATTGCGAGCCAACGGCGGTGGTCGCCTCGTGCGCGCGCTGCAACGTCCGTCCTATTCATTGTCAAGGTCTGACCTGTTGCAAGGCCTGTCCTGTTGCAAGGTCTGTCCTGTTGCAAGGTCTCTCCTGTTGCAAGATCTATCCTGTTGCAAGGCCTGTCGTGTTGCAAGGTTTGTCCTGTTGCAAGGTCTCTCCTGTTGCAAGATCTGTCCTGTGGTAAGATCTGTCCTGTTGCAAAATTTGTCCTGTTGCAAAATCTGTCCTGTTGCAGAAGGTCTGTCCTGTTGCGACCCAACGGTGCTGTCCTGTTGCAAGATCTGTCCTGTTGCAAGAATTGTCCTGTTGCAAGATTTGTCCTGTTGCAAAATCTGTCCTGTTGCAAGATTTGTCCTGTTGCAAGATTTGTCCTGTTGCAAAATCTGTCCTGTTGCAAGATTTGTCCTGTTGCAAAATCTGTCCTGTTGTAAGAGCTGTCCTGTTGCAAGATCTGTCCTGTTGCAAGATCTGTCCTGTTGCACGATTTGTCCTGTTGCAAAATCTGTCCTGTTGCAAGGTCTGTCCTGTTGCAAGATCTGTCCTGTTGCAAGATTTGTCCTGTTGCAAAATCTGTCCTGTTGCAAGGTCTGTCCTGTTGCAAGACCTGTCCTGTTGCAAGATCTGTCCTGTTGCAAGATTTGTCCTGTTGCAAAATCTGTCCTGTTGCAAGATCTGTCCTGTTGCAAGATCTGTCCTGTTGCAAGATTTGTCCTGTTGCAAAATCTGTCCTGTTGCAAGGTCTGTCTTGTTGCAAAATCTGTCCTGTTGCAAGATTTGTCCTGTTGCAAAATCTGTCCTCTTGCAAGGTCTGTCCTGTTGCAAAATCTGTCCTGTTGCAAGATTTGTCCTGTTGCAAAATCTGTCCTCTTGCAAGATCTGTCCTGTTGCAAGATTTGTCCTGTTGCAAAATCTGTCCTGTTGCAAGATCTGTCCTGTTGCAAGATTTGTCATGTTGCAAAATCTGTCCTGTTGCAAGATCTGTCCTGTTGCAAGATCTGTCCTGTTGCAAAATCTGTCCTGTTGCAGAAGGTCTGTCCTATTGCGAGCCAATGGCACTGGTCGCCTCGCGCGACCATCCTGTTGCAACGTCTGTACTGTTGCAACATTTGTCCTGTTGCAGAAAGTCTGTCCTGTTGCACGCCGACAGCGCTGACTGCCTCGCGAACGCGCCGTACGAAGCGCCGCGCAAAACAAATGATAGAGAGCGGGCAGATTTTCCTGTTGCAAAATCTGTCCTGTTGCAAGATTTGTCCTGTTGCAAAATCAGGCTTGTTGCGAGCCAATGGCAGTGGTCGCCTCGCGCGACCATCCTGTTGCAACGTCTGTACTGTTGCAAGATTTGTACTGTTGCAGAAAGTCTCTCCAGTTGCAAGCCAACGGCGCAGACTGCCTCGCGAACGCGCCGTACAAAGCGATGGTAGAGCCGCCAGATCCAATGCGAGCTAAAGGGAGCGAGCCTGATTGAGCGGCGACGGTGCCTTGCCGTACTGTTCAGGCGATGCCTGCGTTGAAGGCCGGCAGCAACAGGCGGCGCTGGCCATGTTGCGATTGATTGCCGCCGCTGGCGTCCCGCTGGCGTCTAGGCGCGCGCGTGCTGAAACGTCGCGTGGCGAAGTGCTAGCGAGGCAAGCGCATGCTGAAGCGTCGCGTGGCGAAGTGCTAGGGAGGCAAGCGTTTCAGACAGACAGACAGACGGACACTACACCTAGCTAGCTTAGTAATGTAGATGGTGGGGGGAGGAAGGGTGGCCTCCCCCTGGCCGACCACCAGCATGGTTTTCGGAAGAACCACTCCACCACTACTGCGCTGCATGTGCCAAATTCTTCTATTGTTGGCGGATACAATATGAAGAAGCCTCATCATCGCACAGTGGCAGTGGCGCTAGATCTCTCCAAAGCTTTCGACACCGTTGACCACCACATACTCCTCTACGACATTCTCATGTCGACCATACCTGCCGTCGTCAAACGCTGGCTCTGCGCCTGCCTGCGTGGCAGACAGACCTTCGTAGAGTTCCGCGCTGCCACGTCTCGCCATAGGGTCATGAAAACGGGGGTTCCACAGGGTAGGGTCCTCTCGTCCATCCTCTTCAACGCATACATGCTGATGACACCACTGTCTTCAGCTCTGGTCCCGTGGTTCCCACCATCTGCCATACAATCAATGGCTATCTGGATGAGTTGGCCATCTGGTTGAAGGCGCGCCATCTCATCCTATCTGCTAAGAAATCCACAGCGTCACTCTTCACGACGCACAACGTGGAAATGAAGCAACAGCTGCCAATTGAGATAAACGGCACAGCTATTCCCACAGTATCCCAACCAAAACTGCAGGGAGTCACCTTCGATAACATGGGCTTTTTCCACGCCCATGCCGAGCAGGTAAAGAAGAAGGTCAGCGCGCGCAACAATATACTCAAGACCCTGGCAGGCTCCTCCTGGGGGAAGGACAAAGAGCTGCTGCTTGCCACCTACAAGGCCCTGGGGAATCGGCGCTGTCTTATGCAGCCCCAATCTGGTCTGCCAATCTCAGCGCATCCAGGTGGCTGGACCTGCAGAGAGCCCAAAACTCGGCCCTCAGAGTCGTAACTGGCAATACCAGAATGGCTGAAGAGGAGCATCTCCACGCAGAGACAGCCGTCCTCACTGTCAAGGAGCACAACGACCTGCTCTCGAAGCAGTACCTGACCTCCTCAGCTGCTTCCGGGAGGAGCACCCCAACCACCACCAACTGGGGACTGCCCCTGCACCCAGGTCCATCCGGAAGTCGGTCGAAACCAAATTCGCTGTTGGAGAACTAGTACCACCCGGCGGCCTCTGCCCACTGGCCTACCGATGTGGTCTCCCAGTCCCTCCACACCACCTCAGTCCAGAATGCAATGGCCACCAACCACCCCAACAAGGTGTTGGGAGTGGGACAGCCCCCTCCACCTATTTCAAAGGAGGAGAAGGAGCTGCCACGACAGACCCGCGTACTGCTCTCCCAGCTCCGCTCAGGTTATTCCCACTGCCAGATGGGCCCACACAATGCCAACCGTCTGTTCAATTGCCGAGCCAGGCCAACTGCTCTTACCACAGAGGCACTATCGGCAGATCGGAAGGCAGCGGCCGTTTTCCTGGAGTTGGACACCAACATAGATGGCGTTGATGCAGAGTGAACGGCTACAACAACAACAACAACTCCAGGAGACTCATGTAAGTAAGTTGAGCTCAACTACAAAATTGAACTCAACTACAAAATTGAGCCATGCAGCTGAATTGCAGGCACGACTGGTCATTTCTTCCAGGTCTAAGGAAGTTCAGGAGACTCATGTAAGAAAGTTGAGCTCAACTACAAAATTGAGCTCAACTACAAAATTGAGCCATGCAGCTGAATTGCAGGCACGACTGGGTCATTTCTTCCAGGTCTAAGGAAGTCCAGGAGACTCATGTAAGAAAGTTGAGCTCAACTACAAAATTGAGCCATGCAGCTGAATTGCAGGCACGACTGGGTCATTTCTTCCAGGTCTAAGGAAGTCCAGGAGACTCATGTAAGAAAGTTGAGCTCAACTACAAAATTGAGCTCAACTACAAAATTGAGCCATGCAGCTGAATTGCAGGCACGACTGGGTCATTTCTTCCAGGTCTAAGGAAGTCCAGGAGACTCATGTAAGAAAGTTGAGCTCAACTACAAAATTGAGCTCAACTACAAAATTGAGCCATGCAGCTGAATTGCAGGCACGACTGGGTCATTTCTTCCAGGTCTAAGGAAGTCCAGGAGACTGTGTAAGAAAGTTGAGCTCAACTACAAAATTGAGCCATGCAGCTGAATTGCAGGCACGACTGGGTCATTTCTTCCAGGTCTAAGGAAGTCCAGGAGACTGTGTAAGAAAGTTGAGCTCAACTACAAAATTGAGCCATGCAGCTGAATTGCAGGCACGACTGGGTCATTTCTTCCAGGTCTAAGGAAGTCCAGGAGACTCATGTAAGAAAGTTGAGCTCAACTACAAAATTGAGCCATGCAGCTGAATTGCAGGCACGACTGGGTCATTTCTTCCAGGTCTAAGGAAGTCCAGGAGACTCATGTAAGAAAGTTGAGCTCAACTACAAAATTGAGCCATGCAGCTGAATTGCAGGCACGACTGGGTCATTTCTTCCAGGTCTAAGGAAGTCCAGGAGACTCATGTAAGAAAGTTGAGCTCAACTACAAAATTGAGCCATGCAGCTGAATTGCAGGCGCGACTGGGTCATTTCTTCCAGGTCTAAGGAAGTCCAGGAGACTCATGTAAGAAAGTTGAGCTCAATTACAAAATTGAGCTCAACTACAAAATTGAGCCATGAAACAGCATTGCAATACACGACTGAGTCATTTCCGCTGTCTAAGGAAGCCCAGGGGACTCGAACATGGCAGTTGCCACATAGCTCAATTCTCCATTGCTCGCACGTGCCTGCACTGATCGTGACAAAATTTTGCACACTTATACACTGTCACGTTCGCTTTCGAATGCTGTATAAGCGGACGGTCTCAACGCCGGAGTCGGTGGAGAAATTTGACGAAATTTGAAATTGGCACCATTTCAGCTGATTTCCACTGCGTCAAAGTTTATTTTCTAGCTCACGCTAGAGACGAGCTAAAAATTTTTTGATGTGATATTAGCGATGCGGAATTATGTCCTCTTTCGAATGCAAGCGGTTTCAGCACGATCGGTGCAGACACGAGTGAGTTACCACCTCAAACGTGGCCGCGCATCGAGATTTACAAAACTTCTGAAATGACGAAATCCTTGTTATTCGACCATAACTCCTCTCCTTGTCATTTGGACACTTTGCTCAATTATCCACACAAAACTGCGCAAAGGTCACAACGACACGCTATGATGTGCCGAACATGTTGCCGAATATGTTGCAGTTTTGTGTGGATAATTTTAGTCAAAAATGCTTTCTCTCAATTAATGCTGGTACCTACTAATATTTCTCTGAGAAATTGGTGGGCGGCGCGAAGCACCGCATTTGCTTCACCAGAGGAATATCGTTTGATACTCTTGCTTTTATGTACATGCTTCACACTTGGAACATATTCATCTTTCTGCCTCTAGGCACTTTTACATGAAATACCATATGGATTCTGGATGCCACGCCATCCAGAATCTGTCTTGGAGGAAGGCGCAGGTCAGCAGATGTTTTCTGGACCCGTCCAGAAAACGTAGCCGCGCGAATGTGTGCAGGGGACTTACTCCGGCCTTAGCAGGTGATGTATGCGGTGGAGTGCTGACCCACTTACAATCTGCACTGAAACTCTGCCAGCGTCACAGTATGGCGAGTCTCAGCTGAGGCTTAGCGCGACCACCAACTTCAGGGCGCGCTCCCCCTGAGGTTGGTCACCTGTTGCGTTAAGCCTAATCTTCGACTCGCCTTACTGTGACGCCGACTGACTCTTGTGATCCATTTCTGGTCGCAGGGCGAGCCTGAGCATGGCCTGAATAAAAGGATTATAACTTGCACAGATAATTGCAAAGTTATGTAACTTAAACAAACCGCCCACCCACCCAAGCCGCAGATGCATTTCGTGAATATGGATTCTGGACGTCCAGAAAGAAAGGAAGCCTCAGCCGGACGAAACATATCGAGAGCTCGGCGTGCGTGCCGACGTACGTACGTACGTTTGTCACGCTTGCTTCGGGCCATAACTCGCTCGTCTGACGTCGTAGGAAAGAGTTTGAGACATCGTCGGGTAGCCCGCGGACTCTTCTAGCCTTCTAAGTTGTCGAAACTAAAATAAGTTTTCAAATTCTGCGCGCTACAGTAACCTAAAGTTTCATGTCGAATAGTAGAAACCACTTTCAAACTCATCGAAATTATTCCTTAGTGCAGTGCTCAAGCTTCTGAGTGTGAAATTGACAATGAAAAGTTTTAAGGTTGTGTGCAGCAGACTACATAGAGTATCAAGATCACGTCGAAAACAGAAGATTTCCAGATGTGGCTTTTTTTAAATTTTAGTTTTTAAACATATATTATTGCTACGACCCCAATGTGTGTAGCAAGACCACTCCAATAAGTATGGTCGTGGGAGAGTTGAGAGGTTACACGAAATTGGAAAGGGCCTAGCTACAAGCTCAGTACCAGTACAAAGCTCAAACCCACTCCGCTTTTTGAAAGAGACTTGTTTGACACATGAGCTCACTAGCTTCCTCCCACTTTTGTGTGGCGTGATCTTTCTCCACCACCCTGTAGTAATAAGGGGGCCCAGAAAAACCGAAGGGCCAGATTTCCAATTTTTCCTCTAAACAATTTTGTTGCGCAATTTTCCAAAACTGGGCAAAATTGGCTGCATAGCTTAATTGGCTGTAAAAAAACTACCGGATGGAGCAAGCAGCTCGAGTTTGCCACTGGTGGATTCGTCTTGACGAGCGCATTCATTTGCACTGCTCACTTGAGCAAAGTGTCCAAATGACAAGGAGAGGAGTTACGGTCGAATAGCAAGGATTTCATCATTTCAGAAGTTTTGTAAATCTCAATGCGCGGCCACGTTTTAGGTGGTAACTCACTCGTGTTGTAAGCGGCTAGTTCTCAGCCCTGCCCAGGGTTCACAACAGCATCACGGCAGCGCGTACTTCTAACTGGAACTGGAGCACTCGAGGGTTGCGTTGCAGCGTTGTTCGAGCACTTGTCTTGAGCGCGACACCGATTCCCACAACTTGTCTGCTCGAACGACCTGGACGACTTCGACAAGACGAGACGTGATGACTACAGACAAAGGTTTGAAAGATATAGTTCATTCAAAGACAGACTACTGACAGAGATACTAGAATACAGACGAAATGTGCTAGACTATATACGCGCCAGAGGAACTTAAAGAATGCAGGGTATCTTAATGATGCCCTGCTTACATGCCCCATACAAAGAAGCCTCCTTAGCCTAAATCGCCTTGTCTTCATTCAGCTCGAATGGTAGACGACCGAAGCTCGACCAGCGCCTACAGCTCGTACGACCAGCGCCACCTTGCTTGACGACCAGAAGACTTGACGACCAGAAGACTTGACGACCAGAAGACTTGACGACCAGAAGACTTGAGCAGGAAGCATCCTTAGCCTACTATCACGAATCACACGCGCAACGCGCCACGCGCCAAACTACCACCTCTCCACCAAGACAAAGCACCTCTCCCTGCTTGTCTTTGTCTCCCACTCTGTCATTCACTTTGTTGCCCTCTTCGCAACCAATCCCAAACCAGCACTTCTCTTCAATGAACAAAGCGCCCGTACAACTAGAGTCCGACTGGGAGACCCACCGGGCAACAACCAACGAGACACACCAAAGCGAAAGAGCGCGACATGCGAAGAACGCCGAAAACAGGTAGGACAAGCGAAAGAGACAGCGGCCTTGGAATCACTATCGATCCTGATCACTCGATCACAATGCTCTCATCCGCAACAGCCGTGGTGCTGGTTGCAGCCGTGGTTGGCCCGCCAATTCCCACAGGCGTCGGCCGTGTGTCCTCCTCCTCCGCTCCCGTGGCCGCACCCATCTCTCGCCTGGCCGTGGCCGTGTCCGCAGTGACTGCTTCCGAGACCCCAGGCGCCGTTGCTCGCCAGCCAGCCGCTGCTGGTGCCCCCGCGACGACCACCGTTGGTGCCACCGCGTCCGCGCGCCCAACGCTTGCCCTGTCCCGAGTGCCTTCCACCTCGACCGTTGTAGTTGGGCTGCCCTCGCTTGGCCGGGAACGTGCCACCGGCGGCCTTGACGCTCATTCCCATCACCATCGACTGCACGACTGGTTTTTGGCCGCCGACCTCTGGCACCAGGAGACCATCGCCGCTGCCCACTCTCTTGCACGCCAGGCGCTCAGCCATGGTGGCCACGACACTCCGCAGCTGTTCGAAGGTCATCTCGATTCTCGTGCCCATCAGCACTTTGCCCGTGATCGGCATCGGCCCTTGGAGATCCGCTAACAGCCACGGAGGAGGCATCTTGTCGGAATGAAGCGTGACTTTCGGCGGCCCGCTCAAGCCCCTCAACTCCCCGCCGCTGGCCAGCTCGCCCTTGTCCTCCAGAGTAGACATCTTGGGCTGCTTGACGGCACCAAGCTTGGCTCTGTCGACCACGGGGTCGGGCCCCCACTCCAGCTGACGGACGGCCGCCGCCTTCCTCTTAGCCGCCGACGGGGTGTCGTAGAACTCAGCCGGGGCCTTCGCCGCTGAAGCGCCACCATCGCCGACTGCGACCTCCTCGCCGACTGCCAGCACCGCCACCGACCCATGGATTGGACTGCTCGCCATCTTCAACTGCTGTCCTCGCCGCCGAATTCTCGCCCTTTCTTCTCTCTTCGGAGTCAAGTTTAGAGAAAGAGAAAGGTTTGGTTGCAAAGAAAAGTTAGCCAGTCCATCTAACGCCCGTGTCATATAGACAACGGTGGAATGACAACCATCCAGGAAGTGACCCCGTTGAAAATTCGGCAAGGGTGCATTCCGCTTGGGTTGACTGCACAACTTTAGCCGATGCAGACTCACCAAGTATCTTTCTCTACAGTGGATACACTCCACCTCAGCCGTATCATCGTACTCGTTGACGCAGTCATGTATTGGAACTATCACAGCTCCTGTTGTCGTCAATTCGACCACCCTATAAGGCCCAGACCTCTGGGGCAAACCACTGTTCTTGCCGATTGAAGGATGGACTAGTTAAACGTGACACTCCGCGAGTGTCAACGTGGCACTCCGCCGATTGGCTTAAACCACCAACTGAAGCTGAACTTTACGGTACTGAGGTGTACACCTACACACCTGTACACACACACATACACACACACAACTTCTACCGCACACCCCACAAACTCTTTCTTAGAAGTAATTCCGTATTTCAGAAGGTTCAATCTATAGTTTTCATAAAATCGGCAGAGGTTTTTGAACAATTTTCTGTTATAGTACCCGCGATTTAGCATAAACTCTTGCAACTGTCGAATTTTGCTCCAAAACCCAGTTTTGTTGGTGCATATTCTAGAGTACCGTACCAACTGGGTATAAAACGTGCCATATGACAAGTTGCTGGGGGAATTGGAAGTGACATGGGTAAATTTTATCACACGGAAGTCGAAACTTTCTGTTTTGTCGTAGACGTAAACCTCCTTAAGCTTGTCCTCAGAGATTTCAAATTCGAGTCAAGGAAAGAAATTTTGCCATTTTGAAGGTCAGTTTTGCCCAATTTCAGCTCAGGGGGTAGATTTTGGCACGCAAATTCTCAAAGGACGCGCCGTTTATGGCTAAGACGTCATCAATGTACCTTGCAATGAGCTTGTCTAATCCCATAAAGTCACGTCGATGGCCAATGGCAATGAATGTAGTCGTCAATGGCCGTAATGTCCTGTTGCATGATCTGTTCTGTTGAAGGTCTGTCCGTTGCAAGGTCTGTCCTGTTGTGTGCCAACGGCGCTGTGCAAAGAATCAAAGGCAGCAAAATTTGGCTTCGTCTCTGCGCAACGCTCAAATTTTCACGGGACATGCAGGAATAACTGTCTGCGTCTTACGCTGCCACATATCTACATACGACTAATCACATACTATTCACTTGGTAGCGCTAATCAATGGTATGTACATCTACTCGCGCCAGAAGACCCAGCAGCTAACAAGTGTTTCTCACTGGGAATACGCTGCAACAGATTGGCGACAAGTGCAGCAGTGGCCGATAGCGGCTAAAATTGATCGATAATCACGGTTTTCGACGTTAATGATGCACACATAGCTGCGTCTTAGTGCAGACAAGCATTTTAAGGCTCAACCTCCTAAAAATTTGTTTCTAAAAACTTAATCTCTTGCTTGCGTTAATCAAGTGTATCTATCCTACATTCATGCGACATTTGCACCAGAACTAACAGCAGCTGATAAGCGACCGTTTCTCACCGGGAATCCGCTGCACCAAATCATCAACAAGCGCATCGGTGGCTGACGGCAGCGGCGGTGCCGATGTTGTTGCCCTGCCGTCAGCAGCTGATTTACCAGAATCGGCGCTACTGCTACTACTGGCGGCGGAAACTCCAGCAGTCGCCTCTGCGACCCTCTGCCCCATCGGCAGAGGAACTGCGCTGGAGCCGGCGGCCTAGAAACGTCGCTTTCTTCTGTTCCCTATCACAGAGCCACACCACGCGAGCAATGAGAATATGACACGCTACCACCAGTATAGCGCCCTTCTCTTCCAAACACAAGATTGAACCTCTTCAGTTAGCCAATGCGCTCCAAATCTGCATGTTCGAATAGTACTCACCTCTCCTTCGTCGGCAGAAATCGCTCCTCCTTCGTCGGCCGAGGACGAATCGTCCAGCTCCGTCTCTGTAGAAGAATCGGCGGACGGACGACCTCGCCGCCTCCCCTTCGACTTCCCGTCGACCTCGTCCAGAAATCTCTGGAAACGTTCGACATTTGGAGGAATTGTACTCAACGAAGGGGGATTCCCGACCCGCATATCTCCAACACTCATTTGAAACAGTAGAATACACGACCAACTGGACCTCGACGTCCTTGTGCGCAATCTTCTTCCTGGCGCATTCCTTTCTGAAGGCCCGCTTCTTCAACTTCTGGGCAATGGATCGGCTTTTGCAAATGGCAACCCATATCTGCTGCAGCTCGGGAAAGCGACGCCTCATCCTTGTCTATTTGGGAGAGGGGGGAGGGTTGTCACAAAGGACACAGTGGGTCCCATTGGGGAGAGGAATGGGCGTCTCGCCGCGTCGCACGATTTACCCTAAATTGGGTAGAATGCTCGATTACAACCGCCGCTCACTCTGTGACAACAATTCTACGCGCGCGCGCGCCGCACAAAGCTATCAAACGACAAGCGAATTTGGCGGCGAGTTCGCAAGGAGGCGAACAGTCATCACTTCACACAGAACACACTAAGTTCGCCGCAACAATCCCGAATTTGACCCCGCTGCCGACAGGCGTAAGCGCCGCAGCTATTTCTAGAAGGTACTACACTACGCCAAAGCAAAAGACGACGACTGAGCCGCATCTTCAAACTGTACCTCCACAAGAGACTTCTAGAAGATGACAGATAAAGACTAAATCCGCGTTCCGCGGAGGAATGGTGCAAGGGACAACAAGCAGCTAAGCCACGCCTACTCCGACGGCCAATCAAAACGCGTCTGACCTACGCTCGCTCATTGCATGCTACGTGGCGTATCAGCTTGAGGCACACACGCGCGGCGATTTCATCGCGTCAACGACGACCATGTACTGGCAAATGGTCAGCCGCGCATACAAGGACGCATCTGTGCACCGAGCGGGAAAGAAGCGCGCTAATAGTTGGCGCTTCTGAAACAGGCAAGGAGGCCGACTTCGCTAAGCACAGAAGGGCGACACCACCGCGGCATTTCAAAGCAACAATTATGGCGCTCGCCATCTCCAAGAGCGCTCGCAAGCACACAACCGGTGTCAAATGGCCCTAAACCTATTGGTCTGAACTTGTTTCGACGGTCCCGCTACACCGCGCTACACCTCAATACTACCCCGGGATTTCAAATTTTTTCCACAAACCCACCCTAAACCATCCGAAGAGGGTCGAAAGTGAACAGTAATCGCAAAACTAACGCGAAATTCGAACTCCCCGACCCCGAAAACCCCCGAACCAACTGTCAACTCGATTTTGAAAATTTCGTCCGGGATTCAAAAATTCGACGCGGCCGGGTTACGGTAGCTCGAAAAACCGAAAATTATGTTTCCAGACCAGATTTTAGCGTAGACTCGATTGGCGGTGTCCGTTTCCCGGTAGAAACACGCGTTTCGTCGAAAAAACAGGCCAAATCCCAAAATCCCCAAATTTGGTCCCGGACGGAAACCCTTTGTCACCGGATAACTCCCGAGTCCCTTGATGGATTTCGGCGATTTCGGTCTTAAATGAAAGAGCACATCCAGACGCCGGCCGGAAATTTTATCTCAGCCCGATCCGCCCAGTAAATCGCGAGATATGATTTTTTGAACGGCCGGAATCGGGTTCTCAAAATTTGAATCTACCGTAACCCGGCCGTGCCGCGTCCAAATTTTCCAATTTTTGATTTCCCAAGTCCGCCTCCCCAAGGGCTACAACATATCCAAAAATGGTGAATTTTGATCAAGTGTAGCGAAAATGGCGGGGTGCTGAATTATTTTTACTTAGTAAAAATTTGAATTTTTGAATTTTCAAAAAATTTTCCCACTACCGGAATTTTCTAGGTTCCTTTCCACCCTGCGCATCCACCAGGGCTATCGAACGCAAAAAACCGCTTGTGAATCGGTTACTCCTAGCGAAAGTTAAGCGAGCACGTAAAAACCTTGTTCCCTCCGGTTGCCTACTGCTCTCCGCCGACTTCGTCGGGGCGGAGTGCCAAA
>JASAMZ010006741.1:0-13659 GCA_030248115.1 Linhomoeus sp. GSCO2_2 | reverse complement strand
CTAACCTGTGTGCAGTATGACGCTAACAATGGTGGGCGAGAGAGCTCAGCCCTCAGGTGGCGGTCAAGCACATCAAACTGGGACAGGCAGCAGAAGAATACAGTGGTGGGGAATTGCAGGACATTTGGCGAGAGGTTCAACTGCACAGGTGCTGCTATGCTACACTATGTCATTCCTAATATGGCACTGTCATATGTGATATGATGGTTCCCGACCCCCCCCTGAGGTGGGGAGCGCACCACCATGCACAAGCATCGAAGTGGCTGTCTAGAACGGGGGGGGGGGGGGGGGGTGGGGGGAAGGGGGAGGGAGGGGGGGGGGGGGGGGAGGAGTTTTGTGAAGCTCAGCCAGTGGAGTTTTGACAAATCTTGTCTAGAAGGCTTGCAGTCTTCAATTCGTTCAAGAATAGAAATGAGTGACTCTGGCAATTTGCTCTTGGTAGGGTTGATTATTCGCTGTGTACCTAGTGTGTTTTGTTCTCTCTTGTATTTTCAAAGAATTTCTCTGTTTTCCAGCACTCTTAGACACGAGAACGTCATTCGACTGTACGGCTATTGCGAGCGTCTATCCGTTCACAATGAGATACTGCTGGTGATGGAGTTTGTCGATGGTATGGAGTTTGACGTTATGTTCTAGGTAATTATTTCTAAGTGGGTATTATCAATTCCACCCGTCACAGGTGGCACGTTGCTGAGGTTTTGTAAGCCGTCGTGTAGGCTCGCTTCGGCTGAGAGGTTACACATTGGAGAGCGCTGTTGGAAAGGACTAGAGTACATCCATTCTCGGGACGTTTACCACAAGGACCTGCACGAGAACAACGTGCTGGTGCGTGGCAGAGATTGTGTTCACTTCACAGAGACATCGAATGGAAGTTATTGATCAAATGCTTGCCTATGTGCGTAGGTGTCGAACGACCTGAGACAAGTCAAGCTGTGCGACTTCGGTCTGGCAACCTTGAGGGATCGAATGACGCTGTCGCAGCCGACGACCACTGTTGGGGTGGCCAGACACCACGCTCCAGAACGACTGCGAAAGGAACAGACGTATGTAGGTGCACGTCGTAATTGGTGCGGGGGGGGGGGGTGGATTGGGGCACTGTAAAAGGGTGAGAGATGGATGGTGGGCAGAGTGGGGTTGGAGTGGCCAGCAATGTGTTTCTCAAGCGTCAGCCTTCGTCTACAAACTACCTAGGTGTATTTCAACAGTAGGTATCTGTGATTTAGACTAGACTGCCAACACATTCAACATATCAAATCACTCACTATTGAAACAACGCTAGGGGACTGTACGTGGTAGACGGAAGATGTGACTTATGTACCTATTCAGCTCCCCGCGCAAGTCGGACGTGTATTCAATGGGGCTGGTATTGACCAGCCTGTACGCCAGTAGACCTGTGTGGACTTTAGAAGATGGTGCGACACCGATGGACCCATTCGAAGTTTGTCATGAGTAAATATAGTTGCGTACAGTCCCTGCCCCTGTCACACATCCCTCAAGAGTGCCTGTATTAACACATTCAGTTCATCTGCCAAGTAAAGGCCGAGTGGCCCATTGAGAGTTTTCCTGTGTGGAGGCACGTTCCGGCTGGGTTGCGAGAACTCTGCCTGAAAGCAATCGCCTGGAAGCTAAACGAACGGAAGACTGCTGCAGAACTAGCTTCGACAACTGCCGCGGTAGCTGCCGAAGCACGATTAATCGGTGCCGCAGCCAGCAGCAGCACGTCAATGCCGCGTTCTGAAGGTCGGTTGCTATGTTCGATTCCATTGCTGAAATGTACCTAACAGACAGAAAATGCACTCTTTGTCGTCAAGCAGCTATCCCGCCTAAACCGATCTTGTGTCCGTCTTGTGAATCGAGTCTTTCTTTGATGAGATGCTACATCTTTGACCGTAACGCACTCCTCTAACAATGTTGTTGACGGTATACGGTATCGTAAAACTGTCGTTCCAGGCATCCAGACCCTCATCATTGGGGGGTATGAGGAGCACGGGGGCTGGACAGACTCCATTCTTTCCTTCGACCCAGCGACTAATCGAGTCGTCCCATGGCGTGCCACACTACACCTACCGATGAAAACACACAACTTATTGGCCGGTCGTTTACCCTCGTCAGATGGCCAGAAGAAGGGCGGTCTCCTTGTTGTCGACACTGTAAGCCGAAAGGTGTGGAAGTGGTGCGAGAGCGACAGCATCAGCAGAGAAGGGAGGTTTATCGAGCAGGCCAGCCTGACCAATGTTCCTGGTTGCTTTGATGGCTGTGGCGCCATGATTGGTAAGAGTTACAACCTACAGGTCCTAGAAATCACCCCCGTCGTTCTCACACTGCACATGAAAGCGGTTGCCTAATAGACGGCGCGGGAACATCTTCAGGAGATCAGTTTGTGGTGTGCAGACCAGGCAAATGTGAACGCTACTCGTCAACCACAGGCCGGTGGCTCACTGTGGAATCTCTCCCACATGCTATTGTTGACGGCCCTGCTGCCGTCTCTTGTCAAGGCTCCCTCTATTTGATTGGGAGCGAGCATACCACTGCACATGCTCACCAACGCTTGGACTCGACGACTTGGCTATGGAGCCTGTTGCCCGCAATGCGCACAGCTAGAGTTCAAGCGGCCACTGCCGTCCTAACGCGCAATGGAGCCAGCAGCATCGTCGTCTCCGGAGGTTGCCATGACTATCACTTATTCCTCCCCTTAATCGCCGGTTGTCTGTCTGTCTGTTTCCTCTAATCGTCCCGCCCGACTGGGCCCGTAGGCCAGCCCGACCTATGGGGCGCTACCCTTTGGCCGGCCCACAGATGTGCCGAAACTGGTTCGTTACGCGGGAAAGCCTACTGTAGGCGAGAAAATTCAAAATTTTGAATTTCCGAGACGACGGTGGAGCGCGCTTGGAAAGGCGGGCGAAGCGGTTGGTATGCCAGGTGTGTAGGGTAGGCAATGTGCAACTTTACGCGTCTAGATACGCCGTGCGCAGGCATACTGTAAGTGAGAAAATTTAAATATTTGAATTTCGCTATAGACTGTGGACGCCGCATGGAAGGTCATGCGTGGAAGCCGACATGACAAAATGATAGGGTAGCAAGTGTGCAACTGCACAGAGCTTGGCACGCTGCGCAAAAAAATTGCAAATGATAAATTTTCTATCAACAAAAAAATTGTTCCAAGCAAGGGAATCGAACCGAGCAGATATCATCGTACAGTGAAACAAAAGGCATGTGAGTCGGCGGCTGTCGAGCGAGGCGCGCAGCGCCGAGCGAGACGAAAAGCCTGGAGCGGGCGAGCGAAGCGAGCCCGCGCAGGGCTTTTCTCCGCGCGCGCCGAAGGCGCGCGCCCAGGCCGCTAGTTGTACAGTAAAGATCTGTCCTCTTGCGAGCAGTACTCCGTGGAGCGGGACGAGTGGTCGTCATTCCCTCCAATGAAGGTCAAGAGGCGTGGCCACGCTCTGGTCGAGTGGCGGGGTGCCCTTTACGCTATTGGAGGACAGAACTCTGAAAGCGGAATTCTCGACTCCATCGAGCGTTGGGATCCGTCCACCAACGAGTGGACGCTGCTCGACGTCAAACTGCCCAAAGGAAGACGGTGGTTTGCCACCATTGTCTACTAGATGAATACTGACTTTTCTCCAGTTCTGTTCGGAAGACAAGCAAAGCGTTGCTTATTCGATTGTCGTCGACGAGAGTTTGTGCTCGTGAGCGTACATACATATCTCTATTAAAATCGTCGGCACATGTTGCTGCTATGAGTTTAGGAATAGCTGAGTTGTTTCAGTCGCAACTGTTGTGAATGTGAATATGTCGCAATTTCTTAATGTGACATAAACCTATGTACACTGACTGACTAGTCGGATATGTGTTGGCATGTAGCTGCTGGAGACCGACCGTTTCAAGCGTTTCGAAGCGTGCAGCAACTCTCTAATCCGTATGAAAATGCAACGGTGGTAAGCAGCAATCCCGCGCAGTACGCCGCTCACACACAACAGCATCGAATTGGGCTCGAGGGTAACGACAGGAGCTTGCATGACACGTCACTCAGCCTAAGCTTCAGCCTGTAACACTTGACTTGAATGGAGCGACTCTCAGCGCCGCGACAGCCTCATTCGCTCTAGCGGCACAGCTGCTTGCAGTCCGCGCAGAACAGCGTCTCTACTAGCAGTCGCTCGAAGAAGTCGCGAAATTTCCTTCAACTCCACCATTCCGACGTGCCTTTTGCCGCATTGGTCTTTCCCATTTGGGAGTTTCTGAAGGCTGAACTGGAGGAAAATAGGGAACAGTGGAGAGTGAGTGAGAGAACGATGGTTGTTTTCCTTATTCGGATGAGTCACATGCCCATTCAGGGTTCTGAAACGTTCTCAAATCACGTCACGCCCTTTGAAAGCTCACTGTGTGGTTCTATTGCTGCTGTCATAGCCTCTGCAGTGACCACACCTCTGGACGTGGCCAAGACGCGCATAATGCTCTCCAAACGCCAGTCCACCATATCTCCATTCTACAGAGTGCTACTGGATATTTACAGGTTGACGATTGGCATTGGATTCGCTCGGGACTTCGTCTTCCGAGTTGCTTTGCAGGCTGGCGGGTGTCAGAGGTTTGTTCACGGGCGTGGTGCCACGCGTGGTCTGGATGGGCCTTGGAGGCATCGTGTTCTTTGGCGCTTACGATGGAGCTCGCTCTCTCTATGCCGCCTTCGGTTCTTCGCCCACCCGCACTGGTCGTTTGGAGGACTGGTAAGATATCGAGAAATTTGCTGCAATCAATAGTTTTACAAATATGAGTGACAATGCCCTTTCAGATGAGGGTTCGCATTCTGCCGGGTGGCATAGAATTGTGATCCATGGACTGAAAATCTCGTTGGCGGAGTGGCGGTGAAATTACTGGTCACAGACGAAACGAGGCAGTAATCAGCTGAAGTGCAAATTAATTGTGGTACGGTATGACTCTTAGCAAACCTGTGCCAGTAGTTAGAATCAGCGAAGAATACCCTCCGATTCGCCACTTCGTGTTACTACAGAGTATTGCTGTTGTGTTGTATAACTGTTGATCTTTCACTATAAAGGACACCACTCTAACGACCGTTGCCATGAAGTCTGATTGCAAGTGCTTCGTAACTTGTCCACGGCCGATAATCTAAGCAGAATGTCTACACTGCACACATGTCCTCATGTTTTAAGCAGTTTAGCGCTGTAGCTCGCAAGTCTACGATTCTGCGCTGTCGTGGTCGCCAGTGAGTCGCATGACATTTCTTCACAACAATGGTTTTGGAGACTTGTCGCAATACTTTGGTTATGCAACTGCAACTGGCTTCATTTCATTACAAAGGAGCTACGCGACTCGACGCGCATTGGAACTAAACCGCAGAGTAAGGGCGAGTCAATCAAACAACCACGAAGCGCAGTGGATGCTCTGCGGACACATCGCCACGATATTGTAATCTGTGGTGCACTTCGTCAGAGAGGGCTGCACGCATTCTGCAAATGGCGTGCACTCCGCCAGTAAAGGCCGAAAGCACTCCTTTACTGCACTCGTGTAGGTATTGTAGATTCTTCTACCGACATAACAATAGCGCAAATCGCTGATTTCTGGGGTTACTTTGAAGGAATCACCATATAGAGGCTCGCAGTCGCGCGTATTGTTGCGATCAAACACTTTGAATTTTGAATTTGGCTGAAAACGGGCGCGCGCTGCTTATGACAATTTCAAATTCAAAAGAGCGGCGTCTCGAGCGACCAATGATCGTCGGGGTCTTATCTTCCGCAGCGATCTCTCGACATTCAGCTCAATACTTATGTTCTCGAAGTTTTTCATAGTGGAAATTCAAACCCCTCCTTTCGCAAAGCCATTCAGTCTTTCAATTTTACAGCAGATATTAGGAATTTGAAGAAAAATCGAATGTTTTACCTCGTAGCGTGTTTTCGAAATTGTGTAAATTCCTGCGGGCGAAAAGTGTCGTTGCAACAGGCTCAAACGGGTTAGTTTCCTTGAGATTGTTGGAGTTTCTTGGAGAAATCAGCGGCGGAGGTGAGCGAAATAGTGTTTTCTGTTTACTTACATGGTTTGCATAGCTGTGTAGGTACACCGTACAGTGAGTGTGTGACCAGTGAGAGGGCGTGCATACAACCTCCAACAGCAGACGACGCTGACCACAACGACGACAACCACGACGACGACGACAACGCCGACTACTTCAAGATAGGAGTGCAACCACTACTCCTCCAAGTGCTACTACTGCTACTACCTACAGATGATGCGGTGGGGTTCATCTACTCGTTTACACCAAGATAGCTTCAGAATGTGTTCAGACAGCTAAAATGTTTCCAAAATGAACACATGCCCATTTGAGTGTAGACCGCCGTGAGCGTCTGCAAACCCATAGTTTTGTCGTAAACGGGGCGCATTGCTGTGTTATTTACATACTATGTACCGGTAATAATAATTCCCGTATGAACTCAACGGCACAGAATTTCGTGTTGTTCACTTGTTCAGTCCGTGCCAGACGTGGTCGTCATCATGGGGGGTCTCGGCGCAAGCGTCATGGGCCTCGGCCTGCTCTATCCAAAGTACAGGAAGAACACAGTACGGAGCGCCTTCGCCCGCGTCAAGCGCTACTTTCGTGGCGGCGAAAAGACTCGGCGCTCGCCTCCTCCTTCTCCAGAACAGAAACCTTCTACCTGCTGCTGCCTACTGCTACGACTTCCATTGCGGTTGCCTGTTCGGCGACAGCTCAGATTACCGGTCAGATTGCAGATCAGACGTTGATTACCGCCGCAACAGTAGCACCAGTTCCCAAATGGGGAGCAGGTGGGGGGGGGGGGGGGATGTGCTGATAAAGAGCAGGAGCGGATAATCCCGGACGACACTTAATGGGTGCACCCCTTTTACTGACTGCGTGCACCACTTTTACTGACTGAGTGCACCCAACGTAAATCTGGCCGGCGTCTAGAAATACTGACTGCGTGCACCCACAAAATTACTGAGTGCACCCCGTGAGCCTGGCCATCCACCACCTCTGAGACGGAGCGAGTGCGCAGAAGGGGCACAGCAGGCCTAGGCAGACGGCGAATTAGATGGAGGAGTGTTTGTTTCACTTACAGTTTGCACTAAAACTCTGTCGGCGTCGCGCCTGGCGGGTCTCACTCAACTGAGGCTTAGCGCGACCACCAACTTCAGAGCGCGCTCCGCGCGCCCTGAAGTCGGTCACCGGTCGCGTTAAGCCTAAGTTTCGACCCGCCAGATTGCGACGGCTCGACTAGCACGACAAGCACCCTTGGAACCACTACGACTCCGCCTGTCAGCCCCACAGACAACTCCGGAAGATCCTGCTCTTTTCTGTGATTAAGAGCAGTCTTTCGAGCATACTTTTGAAATTCGCCGACGCTACATGAGCTGCCCAAGGTATAGGTTCATGCGCGACCTCTGTCTGGGTGTAACCTATTGGAAGGCTTTGTGCAAACAGAATCGGCACACTTTTGCATATAAGCCGCACAGTCACACGACGATAGATGCTCCCCTTGTTTTCATCAAAGCACCTAAAGACATGCGCCTACGTTCGTACGTTAAGACACCCTCTCAAAAAACTTCCATAGCGAAATTGTGGTTCAGAGGGTGCCAACTGTGGTTATTGTGGGCGGCGGACTAACCATACTCGGGCTACTGGCGACCAAGTTTCGAAACCGGCTTCTACGAGGGATGGCGGGTGCCATCCGCGGCTTTCGAGCCAACAAATCGGGGAAAGGAGAGGGCGTCTCCTCAGCCATCTCCTCCCCCAAAGGAGGCCTCCAAGCCGTTGTCGACCAAGACTGACGAAGAGAAGCAGCCGAAGCAGCAGATGATCAAGAAGAAGGCGAAAACTGTGATGAAGAAGCCGAAATTGGTACAAGAAGGCGAGCGATCGGCGTAGATGTCCTACGCGCATATGTTTGAACTAGAATTGTGATCTCGTTAGGTCTGGTTGCTGCATCTTTTTTCGCCGCGCCCCAGCGCGGCGAGTATATATACGGACGCTATTGTCCGTTCGTGTGTGTGTCTGTGTGTCTGTGTCACAAAACTAGACATGACGGCTAGTGCCACCCAATGGAGTCGAATGCGCTGAGTAACGTGCCGTTGTCCGTTTCTGTTGCTAATTTCGCTATTTCGAGATATTTACAATTAAAATATGAAAATGTCAAAAATGACACTTTTATTTACAGGTCGTATCAAGAAAGTTTTTGCTGAAATGGAAAGGGCATAAGACGCGATGAATTTGTGACATAGTTTCGGATTTTGGAATTCACGAAATTAGGGATATTTTCAAGGTTTTTGTCAAAATTCCCAAATTTCGACAAATTCAAGCAGCTTAAATTTCAAAACTTCTTTGCACGGATGTATCGAGCACAGTCTGCCAAGTATTTGGCAAATAGTTTCAGCGAATATAATTAACGAAATTTAGGATATTTTTAAAGATTTTGTTAAAATCCACAAATTTCGACAATTTCAAACAGCTTAAATTTCAAAATTTCTTTTTACGGATGTGTCGAGCATAGTCTGCCAAGTATTTATCAAACAGTTTCAGATTTTATAATTAACGAAATTAGGGGTATCTTCAAGGTTTTTGTCAAAATTCCCAAATTTTGACAAATTCAAACAGCTTAAATTTCAAAACTTCTTTTTGCGGTTGTATCGAGCATAGTCTGCCAAGTATTTAGCAAATAGTTTCAGCGAATATAATTAACGAAATTTAGGATATTTTTTAAGGATTTTGTTAAAGTCCACAAATTTCGACAATTTCAAACAGCTTAAATTTCAAATTTTATTTTCACGGATGTGTCGAGCATAGTCTGCCAAGCATTTATCAAAAAGTTTCAGATTTTATAATTAACGAAATTGGGGATATTTTCAAGGTTTTTGTTAAAATTCCCAAATCATGACAATTTCAAACAGCTTAAATTTCACAATGTCTTTGCGTTGATGCATTGGGCATAGTCTGTCAACTATTTAGCAAATAGTTTCTGATTTTATAGTTAACGAAATTTAGGATATTTCTAAGGATTTTGTTAAAATCCTCAAATTTCGACAATTCCAAATAGCTTAAATTTCAAAAAATCTCTGCATAGTTGTGTCGGGCATAGTCTGCCAAGTATTTAACAATTAGTTCTAGAATTTATAATTAAAGAATTTAGGTATAATTTCAAGTTTTTGTCAGAATTTCTAAATTTCGGCAATTTCAAGCAGCTTAAATTTCAACGTATCTTTGTGTGGATGCATCGAGCACTAAGCCCAAAAGAATAGGGCGTCGTCCCATTTATACCCTTTTCAATAGGGCGTCGTCCCATTTATACCCTTTTCAATAGGGCGTCGTCTCATTTAGACGCTTTTATTGCACTGTGTGCCTGCGGCGAATTTCTCTGATCCATTTATGGATCAGTTGCCACAATTATAAGCGCAAAGTGTGCCTGCGGCGAACCTTCTGATCCATATGTGGATCAGGTACCACGAACAAATCCAACACCAATTGCGGCGAAACCCCACCAAATTGTCGACTAAATGTCTAGCGGCACTTCACTATCCCCCTGCCATCCGTTATTTTGCGTTTTGATACTTCGCGGTGGCCGGCAGCGCGAAATATCATGTTTGTGCCCTAAGTACCTAAACGTAAAAAAACCCCCTTGCGTAGGTTGATATGTACGCCTCCCCCTGCCTGAGGCGGCGCCAAATATCATTATTGGGTCGCCCCTCACCGTACGTGGCAAGCAGGGCCTAATGTTGGTACCGAAGGTAACCCTGCCTTTCCCCGGCAAAAAACTGTGTGATACTTGATATTCATCACTGTCACGCCGTCTGGGCATGTTAGATGACACTTATGGCTGTCCATGTTACCAATGCCCATCCTGCAAGGCAGGATGTTTCAAGCAGTTCCATACCCCTTTTGTGAGAAGGTGGACAAAAGCAAATTTCCAAAGAATGTTCTTTGCATTTAGAGAACACTGTCCAGAGCTATCAAATCGAAAAGATGAATAGGCCATTTCCTGATACAAGGTTGACAATTAACTAGTGCTCATATAGTATTTTGAGGCCCACTGAGCAACATGGGCTGGTCCATTTGGCTGAGAAATGAGCAGTTCAGCTGTTATGAAGGCTCAAAGGGCCCTTCTACACATAACTCTTAGCGATAACCCTGAACCACCCTAGAGTGTAGTACACATGTGCTCTTCAGCATAGTGGTGGTGGAAAATGCCATCAATGCAGCTTTTGCCATGGTGAATCACAATAAGGTTGCAGAGGAAGTCAAATCTCCCTCAGCACGGGCCTCGGTAAACCAGCAACACGATTGGTTGTTTGAAATGACGCGCTAACCAACTCAGCCACTTTGCCAGCAGTCCTATGGAAACATGTTATTATCAATGGTTATACAAGTCGGTGTGTGAAATTTTTGGCATCATATGTCATGCTCTACAGTGATCAGCACAACAGCAAGGTGCAGAACAGCTGCTGCTCTTACTGCATCTGTGTCGGTTGGGTGACTTGGCCAATTGTTCAGTGATGCTGGTCAGGGTAACATGTTACTATACTTTATGACCAGAGTGAAGGGGTGGAATCAGGGGCTGCCATTCATTAACACAGATGGCTGGATGTAGTTGCAAACAGTGAGCATGCATCATGTTAAAGTTCTTGTTTGGGGGCTTTTTACGGGCCGGGCCGGGCCTGGTGGCCCATTAGGAACCTTATGGGGCAGCATCGCAAGTCAGCAACACACCCACTAGGTAAAGGTACCCTTACTTTCTCAGCACATCATCATAACTCATTATGCAATGTGCAACCATTTAGGTGCATATTAGGAATTCAAACTGTCACCTGGGCCTGTGGCCTGTCCCGGACCGGCCTGTACTATACTGAGGATGACACACATGCTCAGCGCAAAAGAAGCTGTGTAGCTCAAGATCACCCTTTGGTGTAACACGTTACGTTTTGCCTCTGCATACTCTGAGGGTGTTGTTCTCTAGGTTGAAAGTACAGGCCACATCTGGCCCTCACTCTCACCAAAGTCATATACTGCCCACATGATTGTCACGTATCAGTGTCGCTGTTGTCAGTATCATGTCTCAATTGTTGAATCAGTGCAGAGACTTCTCACCATACATAAAAAGTATTGGGCGATCCTTTGGCCTGGCCATATTTGATACTGCTTGGTGGGCAGAGTGGGTGGGAGCCACAAGTATCGAGCATGGCAGGCAGGGGGCCCCGGGCGCCCGGGCCCCCCGGGAACCCTGCGCATCATGTGTCATTGTACAGCGGCAATTTTTCGTACGCAGGGGGACCCTTTTCGACGGATGATATCTGCAATCGAAAACGATCAAAATAATGATAATTTTTGGGGTATTTGCAGAGCGATAGTGAGTGCCAAATATTTTGATACGGAATGGTGGTGGCCTATACAGGACGAAACGGATGTTAAGGGGCTATCCAGTGCACATTATCGCGCACACGCTCCCAAGTTTACACTGATGCCAACGTGGTGCCACAGTTTTTAGACAAAGCTTGTTCGCTTGAACGGTTTGTTTTAACCTTATGAGTTGGACCTAACAGTTCTCGGATCAAAATCGACATTCTGGATCAAAATTCTGGATCAAACGAAGACGCGTCCTACGGGCCTGTGGATGTGTTTTATGGTTGGAAACGATGAAACTTGCTATGTACGGGTCGTTTCGTTGTTGTTTGCTCTTGCTGGAGTGATTTGACGGATTTGCTGGAGTGAAAACGACGAAAACAATGCGTAAAGGAGAGCAAAATACCGTCTACAATGGTCTAGACATCACCAGAACAACATTCCAACATCCACAGGCCCGTAGGACGCGTCTTCGTTTGATCCAGAATTTTGATCCAGAATGTCGATTTTGATCCGAGAACTGTTAGGTCCAACTCATAAGGTTAAAGAAACTTAACAGAAAATATTTTTTATTGCCCGTTAGGCATTAGTGGAGACAGCAAGTAATGTAGTATAATCACCCAAACTGACGTGGGATGCTCAACAGGAGGACAGCGAGTGCGTGTGCATGGCACCCCTAACTGGAAATTCTAGGTGCCAAATGCAAAATTTAGAGACCAAGCAATATTTCAACTCCTTTTGTCTTCACGGAGCGGAAGACGAGCTGCTGCGTACCAGAGCGAAGGAGGCTCTTGCGGCGCTGGGAGTCCTTCTGGACGATGACTAGTCTTAGGCTTAGACTACGGTCACTTGCGCACACACCTTGTCTGACGTGCGGTTGTCGCCCGCGATGACAACCCAATGAACGAATGTGGATTGCTCTTGAGAAAGCCGTGTTCAGGGAAAAGTCGAGTGGGGTGACCTGTCTTTCAACAACAGTGCTACACAGCTCATTTCATGGTAGAGTAAGGCAAGGCAAAATGTGGCAGTAATACCAAACGGCGAAAGCAATGGATAGACTACATACCGTGGCTGTGCAGCGGTTTGTCGATGTGGTGGAGTTGAAGGAAAATTCGTGACTTCCCCTTCGAGCGACTGCTAGTAGAAACGCTGTTCTGCGCGGACGGCAAGCAGCTGTGCCGCTAAAGCGAATGAGGCTGTCGCGGCGCCGAGAGTCGCTCCGGTCAAGTCAAGTGTTACAGGCTAAAGCTTAGGCTGAGTGACGCGTCATGAGCAATACGTTATGTGATTGTCTTTCGTTCAGTTACGTATGCTGTTGCACAAAACGATACAGGCGACAACCGGCATAGCTTTCAAATCGAACAGAATATTGCACAACAACAATATAGCCGCGGCCTATCCAATAGAATGTTTGCAGAGTGTTGTTTCTGTTGCAGAGTATGCGAAGTGGCTTCATTTGTTGGTACTGTGTTCCCATAATCTCAGTTTCTATTGGATATGCAACTTGTAACTCAGATTGGGTCGGACGGGCAGTGGGTATTGAAGCATAGGGATCGTATTCAAATATATTGACAGGCGCTAGAGACATGCTACGTATAAAGGTTCGGTATGTGTGAACTGCGGGCAATTGCTCTCGAGAGACCCACAACGACCCACGACCCATGGAATTCACGACCCATGGTAATTTGGTATAATATTATTGCGCACAAGTAAGCATTCGAATGTATTTAAGTCAATCACTAGCTTACGCCCCACGCTCAAAACGCACGCTCCAATCCATTGCCCCAAGTTCAAAGTCAACCGGGAGACATCAAATAGAGTTCTAAGTTGTGTCTAGGCTTTTGATGATGCTGAACACGAATCTTAGGCTCGTTTACCATCTCGTTTGACTTTTGCCCGGTTTAAATCAATGGTGGAGCCAACGAGTTTCCACTGGCGAGATTTTGTGTGTACGGAAAGCTATTCAAAATCTGTGCTGCAGGCAAAATTTTGCCAATTTTCAGATTTCTAATAGGAAGTATTGCTTAGATGGGAGGCAAAAACTTTTGCATGTATATACAAACCTCATTGAAATGATTTTTTCTGTGGGTCGGTCCCTAAGGGGGGATGGTGGTGGTGCCGCCCACCCTCCTCCCCCCACAACCAATTGTGTACCGATTCCAACCTTTGGGCATCCATATCGCAAGAACCATACAACTTAAAAAGATGAAATGTTTGCGTATTCATTTATTCAATTACACATTTATTGACCCTATGGTGGTTTTGGGTGGATCACATCGATTGGCGCCCCACCTTGCTTCGTAGAG
>JASAMZ010006740.1:7500-15980 GCA_030248115.1 Linhomoeus sp. GSCO2_2 | reverse complement strand
AGTCGAAGTCTGAAAGGATGGTGCGCTTCACGGGGAACAGCACCGTGAAACCACGCATATGCAGGTATTCACTACACTATTGCCTGTAACACATCTACAGTGTACACTGTGTTATGTAGGCATACCTTTTTCTCTTGGTAAGCGGTGCATAACAACGTCTCCAGATTCAGGATCCAACAGTGTAGGCAAGACATATCCGTTTCTTCGCAGGAGATATGAGAATTATTCTTCCTTTCAACAGATCGTCTCAGATTTTTTCGGGTTACTACTCTGGCAAAAGTATTTGCAGTCGTCCTATAGCAATTTGTAGTGCATTCGTCAACATATTCCCTCTCCGTTTAGAGAGGGTCATGATATTTTGTCAGCCGTTTTGTCATCGTCCTTTATGAGCTTGTTAATCGCATGAGATAGTAGTTGTAGGATATTTTGTATGCTGGAGATGTAAATTCCACTTTCTTGCCATACGGAGGTTGACAGATAGAAAACTCTAGGCGTTGAAACTCTCACGCATTGTAGCTCAATGTCTTGGGACATCTGACACCTAATTTCAAAGCATTAACATAGGTTCACTTGGGAATTCTGGCGCAAAACCAAAAATTCGTCAATTTTTTTAGATTGCCACCTTCTGTCGGCCACAACTTTCGCTAAACCTGCAGTTAATTCTGCGCCACCTTGTGCCGTTGTGAGAAAATAAATGAGGCTTTCCAATGAGCCGGAAACAAAAATTGTAGCCGGTAGCACGCACTGAACAATTTTTGAACAAAGTCCGTTTGCCGGCCCCAAAGCAGGTGCAGTCGGGTTTCTTCCTCTTGCAGCAGGGCCTCCTCGATGTCGGCCAGCGACCGTGACCAATTTTGGGTTTGCGCCCGTAATTGTGCGAAAGTTTGTGTGTGATGCGGCGATTTTGGTGTCAGATGTCCGAAGAGATTGCACTAAATTGTTCCTACAACTTTTTGTAGAGGGGGGGTCTGGACTAATGGGTACACCCGGTATTCTATAAGAGATATCAGTGAAACTGTATTACGCCATCGATTCGTGCACTTGATGAGCCGACTTGCACCCCCTCGACATCAAATTGGCTATATATGAATCACAAACTCCGAAATTTTTTGGAGGAGTTCACTGCTTTCCTCTTATACTACTATTCATTGTAGTACAGGGTGAGTCACGCTCGACGCCCGCTGTTTGCAACCATACGTGTAACCGGGGGGGGGGGGGGCATACGTGTAACCGGGGGGGGGGGGGTATGGGGGGGGTAAGCCCCCCCCCCTAGCCGAAAGTGTACCCCCCCCCAGGTACCCCCCTCCCGCCCTCCCCAAAAGAACCCCCCCCTAGAATTTCAAAAATTTTCGCCTGCGGCGCTTAAAAATGGCAAAAATTTTGCCTGCGGAGCTTGAAAATAGCAAAATTTTTCGCCTGCGGCGCTATATTTTTGGAAGTTTTTGACCAAAATTAAAGCGATTTTTGGCACTTTTTGGCCTATTTTTGCAAAATTTTCTTATTTTTTTGGTACTTTGTTAGCAAAATTTTTAGGTCATTTGACCCCCCCTCCAGGGCCCTCAGACCCCCCCCCCCCTGAGGGGCCCTATACCCCCCCCCCCCCCCCCACCCCCCCCCCCTGGCGGGTTGGTGCTTACACGTATGGGGGGGGGGGGGGGTCGGGGGGGCACGGTAAGCCCCCCCCCTAGCCGAAAGTGTACCCCCCCATACCCCCCCCCCAGGTACCCCCCTCCCGCCTTCCCCAAAAGACCCCCCCCCCCTAAAATATCAAAAATTTTCGCCTGCGGCGCTTAAAAATGGCAAAAATTTCGCTTGCGGCGCTTGAAAATGGCAAAATTTTCGCCTGCGGCGCTACATTTTGGAAATTTTTGACCAAAATTAAGCGATTTTTGGCACTTTTTGGCCTATTTTTGCAAAATTTTCTTATTTTTTGGTACTTTTTTAGCAAAATTTTTAGGTCATTTGACCCCCCCCCCCCCCTCCAGGGGCCTCAGACCCCCCCCCCCCCCTGAGGGGTACTATACCCCCCGACCCCCCCCCCCCCCCCCGACCCCCCCCCCCCCTGGCCGGTTGGCGCTTACACGTATGTTTGCAACCCTGTAACTCATGCTCTTGTTAACCGATTAAGCTGATTTTTGGTAGTTTTATAGAAGATACTTGAACTTAAGTCTGTTCAAAATATTGCACGAATTGGTTGAATCGTTCGTGAAAAGCTGCAGCACCAAGAGAAATCGCAAATAATTGCAGTCAAAACGCTGTCTATTGAATTGGATAGCCCCGATCTGGACAAAACTTTGCACAAACTTAGGTTCATATGTGCGCACTGTATTCTCAAAATTTCGCCTGAATTGGTTACGGCAGCGACAAGTAATTCGGAAACAAAGAAGATCATTCACGCGACAATCGACGAAGAAGCCCACCAATGCAAGCTTGGTTGATTCTAACGAACGGCCTTCTTTCGGCAAGACGTTGCTTTATCACGCCAAGACGCGCCGTTTGCGCATTTCTCCATCAATCCTAACCAAACTTTGCACACTTCTAAGTTAGACTGTCGTTCACGTACGCTGCGAAAATGAGCTAAATCGGACTGGTCTAAGCGGAGAAATTGGCCGACAAAGAGCGGGCGTCGAGCGTGACTCACCCTGTATATACTACAAATAATTGTAGTATAGGCCGAACTGTGGTATTGTATAGTGTACTACTACAATTCCAGACTGAATTGTAGTATGGTATAGTATGCCATACTATACTATACTATTATACTACAATTCATTATAGTATAGTAGGACACGTTGGCGTGAATTGGTGTATGATGCTGAAATTTGATTTAGATGTCCCAAGTCATTGGGCATATCTGTGTAAGTTTCATCCCGCAAAGTTTTCTACAGCTTGCTGTGGACGGTTGGTGTGGATTAATGGCCATCTGGTATATGGTGGTTTTGCTCGATTGCAGATCTTTGCCCGTCCGTCGTTTGCGCGTGAAGCGGGCATTACCAAACTGCCGTTTGTGTTGCGAGGTACTGTAGGACTAGGGTGGGCAACCTACACGACATACGGTAACGACACCGACACCCAAAATTCAAACTGATACGGCAGTGGTACTGCAGATCAGGAAAATTTTTAAAAACACTTTTCTAGATCAAAATTAAACGTAGAATCGGTTAAAGCCGCTTTTAGAATGACTCGGCGACGCATACAAACGCTCCAAGCACAGAAACGAGAAGATTGCGGGAAAATAACTGTCTTGCGGTCCAAGTTACAACCGATTTTCCCAATTTATTATACAATAAATTCACTAGATGCAAAGCTATCCTTTATTCAACATAATAATTCAACACAAAATTATGCTACTCCGAACTTCTTCTTTCTGGGTTTTCGTGTCTTCGGTTGCCGTTCGGGTAATTTGAAGTCGACGAACCACCTCCTCTTCGTCCACCCTAGCTGCCTTCTTTGCTTTGGTGGGCATGAAAGGTCAATTTGCGACTAACTTTTCCTGTGACTGGCGAAATTCAAGTTTTTGAGTATCGACCATGGGAAAGTGACCCGATCAGTGAATCGAGGCCTATCCATAGAGCCCAAGATCATACGTGTAACCGGGGCGCACGGGGGGGGGTCGGGGGGGGGGGTATAGGACCCCTCAGGGGGGGGGGGGGGGTCTGAGGCCCCTGGAGGGGGGGGGGGGGTCAAATGACCTAAAAATTTTGCTAAAAAAATACCAAAAAAATAAGAAAATTTTGCAAAAATAGGCCAAAAAGTGCCAAAAATCGCTTAATTTTGGTCAAAAAGTTTCAAAATGTAGCGCCGCAGGCGAAAATTTTGCCATTTTCAAGCGCCGCAAGCGAAATTTTTGCCATTTTTAAGCGCCGCAGGCGAAAATTTTTGATATTTTAGGGGGGGGGGGGTCTTTTGGGGAAGGCGGGAGGGGGGTACCTGGGGGGGGGTATGGGGGGGTACACTTTCAGGCTAGGGGGGGGGGGCTCTACCGCCCCCCCATACCCCCCCCCCCCATACGTGTAAGCGCCAACCGGCCAGGGGGGGGGGGGGGCGGGGGGGGGGGGTATAGAGACCCCTCAGGGGGGGGGGGGGGTCTGAGGCCCCTGGAGGGGGGGTCAAATGACCTAAAAATTTTGCTAACAAAGTACCAAAAAATAAGAAAATTTTGCAAAAATAGGCCAAAAAGTGCCAAAAATCGCTTAATTTTGGTCAAAAACGTCCAAAATATAGCGCCGCAGGCGAAAATTTTGCTATTTTCAAGCGCCGCAGGCAAAATTTTTGCCATTTTTAAGCGCCGCAGGCGAAAATTTTTGAAATTCTAGGGGGGTGGTCTTTTGGGGAAGGCGGGGAGGGGGGTACCTGGGGGGGGTACACTTTCGGCTGAGGGGGGGGGGCTTACCCCCCCCATACCCCCCCCCCCCGGGTACACGTATGCCCCCCCCCCCCCCCGGTTACACGTATGGTTGCAAACAGCGGGCGTCGAGCGTGACTCACCCTGTACTACAATTAATAGTAGTATAGAGGAAAGCAGTGAACTCCTCAAAAAATTTCGGAGTTTGTGATTCATATATAGCCAATTTGATGTCGAGGGGCTGCTAGTCGGCTCATCAAGTGTCACGAATGATGGTAATACAGTTTCGCTATATCTCCTATAGAATACCGGGTGTCCCATTAGTCCAGACCCCCCCTCTACAAAAAGTTGTAGGACAGATTTAAGTGCAATGTCTTGGGACATCTGACACCAAATCTCCGCATCACACACAAACTTTCGCGGAATTGCGGGCGCAAACCCAAAATTGGTCACGGTCGCTGGCCGACGTGGAGGAGGCCCTGCTGCAAGAGGAGGGGCTGACTGCACCTGCTTTGGGGCCGGCAAACGGACTTTGTTTCGATCTTTCTCATGCGTGCTACAGGCTACAATTTTTGTTCCAAGACCATTCGAAAGCCTAATTTGTCTTCTTCACAACGGCACAAGTCGCACCAAATTAACTGCAGTTTAGCGAAAGTTGTGGCCGACAGAAGGTGGCGAGTCTTGAGAAATTGACCAATTTTTGGTTTTGCGCCAGAATTCCCGAGTGAACCTGTGTACAGTGCTGAAATTAGGTGTCAGATGTCCCAAGACATTGAGCTACAATCCGTGAGAGTTTCAACGCCTAGAGTTTTCTATATCTCACCTGCATATTCGAGAAAATTGAACTTACATCTCAGGCATGCCGACTATACTACAACTACTATCTCATGCGATTAACAAGCTATGAAAGGGACGATGACAAAACGGCTGACAAATATAGTGACCTTATTAAACGGAGAGGGAATATGTTGACGAATGCACTACAAATTGCTGCTGGGACGACTGCAATATTCTTTTGCCAGAGTAGTAACCCGAAAAAAATATTGAGACGATCTGTTGAAAGGAAGGATGACTTTTTCATATCTCCTGCGAAAAACGGATATGTCTTGCCTACACTGTTGGATCCTGAATCTGGAGACGTTGTTATGCACCGCTTACCAAGAGAAAAAGGTATGCCTACATAACACAGTGTACACTGTAGATGTGTTACAGGCAATAGTGTAGTGAATACCTGCATATGCGTGGTTTCACGGTGCTGTTCCCCATAAAGCGCACCATCCTTCAGACTTCAACTACACACAGTGCGTGCCTTCCATAGCCTAAGGTCCCCTTGAAATCTAACAATAGTTGAATTCTTTCTAAATTTTGAATCAAGAGACGGATCACAAGAGTCTGAGTCGGCGTCGCGGTCTGGCGGGACAAAACTTAGGCTTTTAGCGCCTCAGTTGAGACTTGAGTTGAGACCCGCCAGGCGCGACGTCGACAGAGTATTAGCTTCTCTACTCTACCCTGTCCCCTGTGTGTACCTGCATCACACCAGAGCATTATCCCTCGCGTCCGTCTCCATTAGAATAAGCCGTTTTTTTCGCCGCGCCTCAGCGCGGCGAGGTGTATATATACGGATGACAATGTCTGTGCGTGTGTGTGTGTGTGTGTCCGTCGCACTTAAGTAAGACACATGACATATGTGGTCAAGTAGAGTCAAGGTCGCTGAGTACCGACCCAATGTCCGTTTCTGTTGCTAATTTCGCATTTTCGAGATATTCACAATTAAAATTCAAAAATGTCGAAAATCGACTTTTTCACCTGATGAGCTAGAAATGAAATTTCTTCAGAAATGGAAAGAGCATAGACGGCTGATAATTTGTAACACAAAAGAATTTTTTTGCAAATGTGGAATTTAACAGAAATGCGCGATAATTTGTCAAATTTCCACAAATTGACAAAAATAGAACGTCAGTTATTGACGAATGTGAATGCATACATGGTAAGGCCGTATGTCAATAAGAATTTGTGACATAGTTTCACAGTTTTGATAAACTGCAATTTCGAGATATTTAGAATTAAAATTCAAAAATGTCAAAAATCGACTTTTTCATCTGATGAGTTAGAAATGAAATTTCTTCAGAAATGGAAAGAGCATAGACTGCGGATAATTTGTAACACAAAAGAAATTTTCTGCAAATGTGGAATTTGACAGAAATACGCAATTATTTGCCAAAATTCCATAAATTGACAAAAATAGAACGTCATTTATTGACGAATGTGAATGCAGAAATGATAAGGCCGTATGCCAATAAGAATTTGTGACATACTTTCACAGTTTTAATAAACTGCAATTTCGAGATATTTAGAATCAAAATTTAAAAATGTCAAAATCGACATTTTCGTCTGATGGACTTTCCATTCTTCAGAAATGGAAAGGGCATAGACAACGAATAATTTGTAGCGCAAACGAATATGTTTGCAAATGTGGAATTTAACAGAAATATGCGATTTTTTGTCAAAATTCCATAAATTGACAAGAATAGAACGTCGTTTATTGATGAATGTGATTGGAGAAAGGTAAAGCCGTATGCCAATAGCAATTTGTGACATAGTTTTAGAGCTTCAATTAATTGCAATTTGATGTCTTGAGAGACACAAGGAATAGGTTGAACTTTTTACACACACAGCTTGTTGTTGGATGTGATGTATTTACAGTTTACACGTATCGGAACTTCAGATGAACGGCGTCGTATCATGCCGATACCATATAGCGAATGCGGCGATATCACTGAGCTTTAGATCAGTTGTACAGACAACCGTATCGTGGGAACAGCTGCACTTGGAGTATGGTACACGTTCTCAAGATAATTTCTCCAGATACGGCTAATGATGTGAACAAAGTTGTCCACACTGTTCACCAAGATTTGACAGACACAAAGTATAGGTTGAACTTTTTACACACACAGCTTGTTCGACGCGCCTCAGCGCGGCGAGGTGTATATATACGGATGACAATGTGTGTCTGTCTGTCTGTGTGTGTTTCCGTCGCACCGAAGTAAAACATATGGCATACGTGGTCAAGTAGAGTCAAGGTCGCTGAGTACGGATCCGATGTCCGTTTCTGTTGCTAATTTCGCATTTTCGAGATATTCACATTAAAAATTAAAAGATGTCGAAAATCGACTTTTTCACCTGATGAGTTAGCGGCGAAGTTTCTTCAGAAATGGCAAGGGCATAGACCGCTGACAATTTGTAACACAAAAGAAAATTTTTGCAAATGTAGAATTTGATAGAAATACGTAATTAGTTGTCAAAATTCCCTAAATTGACAAAAATGGAACGTCGTTTATTGACTAATCTGAATGCGGCAATGGAAAGGCCGTATGCCAATAAGAATTTGTGACATAGCTTTACAGTTGTAATAAATTGCAAATTCGAGATATTTTGAATTAAAATTTAAAAAATTGAAATTCGACATTTTCGTCTGATGGGCTAGCGGCAAAATTTCTTCAGAAATAGAAAGGGCATAGACAGCTTATAATTTGTAGCGCAAAAGAAAATTTTTGCAAATGTGAAATTTGTTAGAAATACGCGATATTTGTCAAAATTCATTAAAATGTCAAAAATAGAATGTCATTAATTGACGAATTTGAACGCAGAAATGGTAAGGTTGTATGCCAATAATAATTTGTGACATAGTTTTACACTTTCAATAAATTGCAATTTTGAGATATTTAGAATTAAAATAAAAAAACGACATTTCGTCTAATGGCCAAAACAGCTGTTTGTTGATGAATGTGTACACGGAATTAGAAGTGCCGTACGCCAAGCCAAAAGGAATTCGCTATGACGAACAACTGCGCCAAACTTTTGGCAAGTTTTTTTGTTCGATGTGACGTTTTCACACAGGTAGGAAACATCAGATAAACGGCGTCGTATCATGCCGATAACATATAGCGAACGCGGCGATATTACTGAGCTTCAGATCAGCTGTACAGACAACCGTATCGTGGGGACAGCTGCACTTGGCATTAAGGTACACGTTCTCAAGACACTTTCTCCAGATGCGGCTAACGATGTGTACAAAGTTCACCATACTGTTCACCAAAATTTGACAGACACAAAGTATAGGTTGAACTTTTTACAC
>JASAMZ010006740.1:0-2500 GCA_030248115.1 Linhomoeus sp. GSCO2_2 | reverse complement strand
TGCGGCGATACCCCACCAGATTGCCGACTAAATGTCTAGCGGCACCTCATTATCCAGTGCACATTATCGCGCACAAGCTCCATATACAGGGTGTCCCATGGTGGGTGTACCAACTTTGATCGGCTGTTGCGCGTCACACACGTTGGCCGATTTGGCTGAAATTTGGTAGGTACGTACTACTAAGTGAGACTTAGACATGTGCAAAATTTGAGCGTCCTACACCAATTCTAGCGGGAATGCGGCCCCAAAACGCAAACATTGTCATTTTCTTAAGACTCTTCGGCTTGTGACAGGAACAAAGTTGGTTTGTTTGTAGCTACTTTGCTGCCACCTGCACAATAACAATGAGGATTAATCGAGCTTCTGAACGGTCTTGGAACGAACCTCGTAGCTTGTAACGCGCTTCACAACAATCAAATCAAAGTCAGTCTGCAGGACCATAATCGGACTTCTTCTGCTGCGGCAGAGCCTCCTCAACGAGGTGCACCATCGCCGAAACATTTTTGCGCTTTGGTCCAGCGTTCCCGCCAGAATTGGAGTAGGACGCTCAAATTTTGCACCTGTCTAAGTCTCACTTAGTAGTACGTACCTTCCAAATTTCAGTCAAATCGGCCAACGCAGTGACGCGCAACAGCCGATCAAAGTTGGTACACCCACCACGGGACACCCTGTAGTACCGGGTCTTTCGAAACTCCAGCCCCCCGCCCCCCCCCACAGCACGCTGTGTAAAAGCTAGCGCAGTGATACTTGCACACATGGTAGTCTAATGTCTTGACACCTCGGATGCAAAAATTCAGCACTCTATCTCAGCCCACGCGGAAATGCGAGCGCGAAACGCAAAATCGGCCAAATTTGATGGCCGCGTCACTTTTCAGCGGCTACGTCTCACGCGTGGAACGCTCTCTTGCGGCTGGCGGGATAGCGTTTGAAAGGGAACAAAATAAGCTTCAAAATGACGCAAGAACGACTTTCGTAACTTGCACCAATCTTGCGTAGTGCATAATCAAAGTTGGGTTGTCAATCATGCTTCCGCTGACGGTGCTGTTCTTTTCCATGGCCATGGCCTCCAGCAGGAGGAGGAGCAGCACCGACCAATTTTGCGTTTCGCGCCCGCATTTCCGCGTGCGTTGAGAAAGAGTGCTAAATTTTTGCATCCGAGGTGTCAAGATATTAGACTGGCATGTGTGCAAGTATGACTGCGCTAGCTTTTACACAGCGTGCTGTGGAGGGGTGGGGGGGGGGGGCTGGAGTTTCGAAAGACCCGGTACATCATACCTTATGTACTATATTACATGTATGTGCACTATAAGGCATACTGTGTGCATGTATAATGTACCGGGTGTCCCAGAAAAAGGTGAACACTTTTTCTCCAGCTTGTAACTTGTGCCTCAGTGAATCACTTTCAATGAAACTTTGTAGTCGTATACCCTAATGTGTTGTGGGTAACCGTTGCAATTTTCAGCCGATTCGGTTCAGGATTACTTGACTTACGAGCACACGACCGTTCGGACTCAAATCTCTTCGCGATCCATGCGCGTTTCAGGCAGGATGGCGTCTTATGATTACACCCTTCTGCAACTGTTGGCAACGCAAATAATTATGCAAACTGTATATAAAAGCATCAAAAGCACAACATTTGTGTTGTTGGATGCTTTGAAAAGGAAGATTTGGTATGTTAGAATAAATCTTCCACAAGACGTGTTCCGGTTTGTTTTCTTGGAATGGACAGATTTCGGGTTTCACACCAGGCTGGAGGCTGTTGCTAAGGTTAATGTGGAACACATCGAAGCAAAATTTGATACACAATAATTTGTCCACACCTGGCGTTGATCTAAGCAAGATTCAATTGCAGTTTGTGAGCTTGAAACACGGGGTCTGCGTGGGTCGAAGTGGTTTTGCATGTCCCACACTAGACCGACTGTAGCCATGCTTGTGTAAGGACCTCGTGGACAAAATTTGGCGCACTGAAGTATAACACTATAGTGTCTGCACGTGTAAAATTTGGTTGAGATTTGCTAACCTAACAGCGAGTTATGAGCTGGAGAAAAAGTGTTCACTTTTTTTGGGACACCCGGTACTATAATGTCACTACAACTACTATATGCAGTAAATATACCTCTAGTACATGGTATGTTAAGGATATTCAGTGCCTGGAAGGCATATTCTGTATGACATACGTACTTTTGTGCAACTTGGGTCTCCGGAAGAGGGGTCGAAATATTAAGCCCCCTCGATTAACCCCCCCCCCCCCTCCAATAGTCGCCCCTAAAGGGGGGTTAAAAAAATAAGCCCCCCGGGGGCTTATTAGAGTATTTACGGTATGCGCCCATCCAACTGACTATTGTTTGTCCTATTGTAATGGAGCCTTGGCCTACCACAACTTTATTCAACAGAGCAGCTAGAGTAGAGAGAACCCAGAGAATGTCAACTAATTACAACAGATAAACAACCAACAGTACACCCCAAATCCAAATGCAGTACCCAAGAACGCCTACAAAGG
>JASAMZ010006739.1:0-11706 GCA_030248115.1 Linhomoeus sp. GSCO2_2 | reverse complement strand
AATACGGTATTTATTGCTTTAGATTCTGAGGATCGTGGACGAAAGGAATTCCCAAGGCCATTACTACGCCCAGTGGTGCTCGGTCTTCCACTCTCCCAGACCGCTCATCATGATTCGCTGCGTCAGAGCCGTCGTCAAATTCCAGTTGCCGAGAAATCGAATTCAGCAGATTTTCAAGTGAGAATTGCGCGCAAGTTGTACGAAATTGAAACTGAAGCGGCCCATTAAAATTAGAACTGTATAATATAGCTCTTTCAAGTGAAGCAGAAAGTTCAAATTTGAACGGGCAATTCAAATTAAGAAATTTAATCAGAATTCAAAAATTGAGCAATATATATTTAAAGTTTAAAGCTGAAATATAATTTTAAATTTTCAGAAACTTGCATTTAATTTTAAATTTAAATTTAAAGAAAATTAAATTTTAAATTTTAAATTCGCGCGCCTGTTTAGACGTTCGAGTCAGCAGGTCTACAACGTGACTATCTTCTTTCTCTTCTTCATGTCGCTCTACGGAATCTTAGGTTTGCAATAGAAATTTCCCTGTTTTACACAGTGCAAATTTCTGCTTCTTCCATTCAGGAGTGCAGTTCTTCGGCCGAATGGACTACCACTGCGTGGTTAAGGGCACCGACCCTAAGTGGGCCCAGAATACAGTATCCAGCGCGCGATTTGAAATTTCAAAATACCGTATACTTTCAGGAACGTGACGATAAACAGCCTGGCGATTCCCGACACCTTCTGCGATCCTCATCGCAACGGGGGCTCTCACCAGGGGGGCTATCAGTGTCCGGACAATATGGAGTGTATGAAACTGCATCTGAACACTAGTTCGCAAGGGTTTTATGGGATGTTCGACAACTTCGGTTGGTTTATTGTGCCAATTACTGTTGGGTATTTACATAATACGTAAAATTATACAAATTGTATAATGATATGGAATAAGAACTAATAACTAATAAATTATTAAATGCAAAAATAATAATAACATAATTATACTATTACAGTTATACTGATTGTTAATTACTATTACTGTTTCAAAATTGTACTTTGATTTTCCCTCGCACTTCGCTTTAATTGTTAATGCACTTTTACATTACTTTGATGTTGTAATTGTACTTCAGTATTTAAATTGTACATTAGCTTTAACTTTAATTTATTTTGAATTAATTGAATATTTCAACCTCGAAATTTCAGTCCACAGCGTCTTTACCGTATACATGGCCGCGTCCCAAGAAGGCTGGGTGTACGTGATGTACGACTGCTTGGACAGTCTGGCCGCCCCCTGGTCATTCTTCTACTTTGTGACGTTGATCTTCTTCCTGGCCTGGCTGGTCAAGGTATACGGTAGCGATTGGAATTGAAATAATACGAATTTAATATAAACCCATTAACAATTTTTTGGTGTTACTAATTAATCTTTTATATTTACTAATTATTATTAACTATTTTTTTATAATTTATTCATTATTATTAATTTTTATTATTAATGCTTATTAATAATTTGCAATAAGCCCATTACTAATTTTTTATTCGCAACAAATCACAAGTTTTCATGAATTTTTAGAATGTGTTTATCGCCGTGATTACGGAGACGTTTGCGGAGATCAGAGTGCAGTTTTCGCAAATCTGGGCCAGCCGACAGGAACTGACGGAGGAGGAGTTTCAACAGGTGAATTCTTGCAATTGTAAACGTTTTGTGAGATTTTGACGGCTGTGAGAAGTGCGCGGTGGCGGCACCGCCGTCTTGACTACACTAATCCTTGACAGATTGGGACCATCAACAGCAATCCAAATTTTCGCGCCAACAAGAAATTTTTTGCACATTATATTCTAATTCCAGCTACTGGAAGCCACAGAAGAAGCTGGGGGAGGGGCGGGCACTAGTCGAGTCTGGCGTCTGGTTACGGTGGACGCCAACAGACCGCAGGGATGGGCGCCGGCCAGCTTCCAGCGCCTTCTGCTCAGCACCTACTTTCAGGTGTGAAGAAGGGCTGATTGAGATACAGTAGTCAATAGTGATTGGAATGTGATGGCTTCCCAGCGCTAACAAGAACTCTGCTGGTGACGTTTCGCTGGCTTTATGGGTAGTCTTGAAGAGGCTGGCTGGTAAGCCAGCGCTGGCTGGTAAGCCAGCGAAACGTCGCCAGTAGTGCTTTGTTAGCGCTGGGAAACCATCACATTTCAATCACTGTTGTGACGCACCGCTTCGAATCCTTCAAAGGAGTATTGTAACCAATAGGTAAAAGGGCCGACTATTTAGAACTGTGCGACAAGGCAATGTGCCCAACTAAATGTAGTCCGAGCGCTATACATCACGATATTCCAAGTAGAATAATACCTTTACGATTGACGTCTTTGCGTTTCAGGTCTTTATGCTACTGACGGTGCTGGCGAACGCATTAATTAACGCCAGCATGGTACATGAGCACAACGTGAAGAGGGACGCCTTCAAGAAAATGATCTACTATTACATCGAGGTTTGGGAAGTCGATTCTGTCGGAATTATAGTTTCTGTTTGTGCTTATTATGTTGTTTTGTTGCACTGCACTGTGTGTTACGGTATTCAATTACAATATATGTATGCGACATTTTGCTTTTCTTAGATTGAATTTCACCGTCCTATCTTTCCTGTAATCACAAAAAAATTTACTTTGGCTCTAATTGGTTTGCTTTCGTTAGTCAAATCGTTTTAGTTTCTCTATTTCATTACTCGAAATTCCCATATTCCATTCTGTTTTATTACAGTGCTTCTTCACTGCCTTCTTCAACGTCGAGTGTCTGTTCAAAATCTTCTGTCTGGGCTGGCACGGCTACATCAAAAGGGGAATGCACAAGTTTGAGTTCGTTTTGTGCATCGGCAGCACACTCAACGTTGTGCCGGAATTATATAGCAGGCATTTCTTCACATATTTTCAAGTGGGAACTGTTGTAAAATTGTCTGGAATTGCGCTGAAAATACTCCTAAATATCGGTTATACAGGTATTTCGCATCGCCCGATTGAAGAAGGCGTCGCCAATGTTGGAGGATTTCATTTATAAGGTTTGTTACAGTATTGACTTGATGTTGGTTTTAGTCGCGCCTAATGCAGTTTGGAATTGCAGATTTTTGGACCTGGCAAAAAACTCGGTGGCCTGATTTTGTTCACAATGGCATTGCTTATCATAACGTCTAGCATTTCTCTGCATCTATTCTGCTTTGTCAAGGATGTCAACAAGTTCCACACATTTCCAGTGGTGAATGTTGTCATGTCAGCTTAAAATCGCTTACATTTTAAGTTATTTCGAACTTAATTACTCAGGCACTGATGTCCATGTTCCAAATTCTGACACAAGAAGGCTGGACGGACATTGTTGTGGAGGTGATGCGCACAACTCAGTCGGAGATTCTCGTTATATTGATCGCCGTTTACTTTGTGGCCTACCACCTGTTTGTTACGCTGGTGAGATTTGGTTGCGAGACGACGACGACGACGACGACGACGACGACGACGACGACGACGACGACGACGACGACGACGACGACGACGACGACGACGACGACGACGACGACGACGACGACGACGACGACGACGACGACGACGACGACGACGACGACGACGACGACGACGACGACGACGACGACGACGACGACGACGACGACGACGACGACGACGACGACGACGACGACGACGACGACGACGACGACGACTATGATGATGATGATGATGATGATGATGATGATGACGACGACGACGACGACGACGACCACGACGACGACGACGACGACGACGACGACGACGACGACGACGACGACGACGACGACGACGACGACGACGACGACGACGACGACGACGACGACGACGACGACGACGACGACGACGACGACGACGACGACGACGACAACGACGACGACGACGACGACGACGACGACGACGACGACGACGACGACGACGACGACGACGACGACGACGACGACGACGACGACGACGACGACGACGACGACGACGACGACGACGACGACGACGACGACGACGACGACGACGACGACGACGACGACGACGACGACGACGACACACCACCGTTTGTGCGTACACTTATATGTAGATCGTGATGTCGCTGTTCGCGGCCGTCATTCTGGACAACTTGGAGATGGACGAGGAGCTGAAGAAGATGAAGCAGCTGAAGGCCAGAGAGGAAACGTCCACCATGCGTACGCAACTGCCCCTTAGACTAAGGGTATTCAGCCACTTCCCTGACAGGCCGCAGATGGTTGGTGGGACTGCTGTTTCTTTTCTAGTCTGTTTTCTTCAACAAGCAAAGTGGAGCACATGCAGTACCTTCAACTAAACCAATATTGCGTGAAAGTGGAGCGAAATTGCGTGAATTGGAGCGAAGCGAAGATCCCATTGAATTATAGTTAATTTGATAGAGATAACAGCACAACATTCGAATATTCAGGTGACAGTCAAGCGAATACCGAACGAATTTCCGATGCCCAGAATTCGGGACAGTTTCGCCCGACAGTTCGCAGACGACGACGCCGACGAGAGTACCGCTTTGTCGCCGGGGGAATTCGCTACGGAGGGAGAGAGACGTCGGTTGATTTTCATTTTGTTTCATCCAAATTTAACTTCACGAAAATTCTGTTTTAACTAAACAAATCAATCAACAAGTGCAATAGATGGATAACAAACAAATTTCAAATTAAAGTGCAGTAAAATATAAACTACTGAGCAGAATATCAAACCAATCAATAGAATTGGAGTCAATTACCAAGTTATACAAACAATTTTTAACCACAAATTGCAGAAGTGGTTTCCGGTGGTAAATCCCTATTAGAGAAGGCCAATCAAGTGAGAAAGAAGCAGAACAAATTGCGCAAACTGCGTCACATCGGCCAGCTCTCTTCCAAAGGCACCGTTTCCTTCGTCGTCGAGTGAGAAAGTGACGAAAATTAAAAATTTGGCAGATTTATTGTAATTTGGGGCGCTTCTTTCAGAGTCTCGAACAAGAGTCGCATCCTGCTGTCGGACTCCGCCGGAATGATTCCCATGTTGGGAAGGTGGGTAGTGTGAATTGTGTAGATTCTACCGTGGAGTGAGACAGTGAAATTCGAAATTCGACCAATTTAATTCAATTTGTATGAAGTTCGCCGTCTATCGCATTGCGCTTAGGGTATGTACCCTGAGCCCAATACATCTGTGCTTTTGTCCGAGGAGTGTACACCAACTTCTATTGTTCTATACTTTGATGACTTCTCTCACTTCTACAAAGACTATCGTACATTCGATTCCTATCCATTCGCAGGAAGCAGCGCCAGGGTCGAGGCGGGGGCGCTCTGGGGGGCTTTCACCTGGGGGGAGGAGGGGGCGGCGGAGGGGGCAGCATCAAACTCAAACATATGTACGACCACCTAAAGGAAAATGGGGGCTTCGACCTGGTCGTCAGACCCTGCGGAGGGGAGGACCCGTCGGCAGGGGGCGCTGTCGTCGGCGGCGGCGGGGGCGTACCGAGGAAGGAGCTGGACTACAAGGCCATCCAGCAGAAGAGGCAGCACGCGGAGATCAAGAGGTGCGAATTATTTATTTCTGTGGAAGAAAGTTATAATCTGAGGCGCGAAACGATTGACGACACTCCTGATGGCCCACCGACAGCAACCGCGCGCTAAATCGCGTCGCGAACTGGAATTTTGCATGAAAATAGTACTGAAATCGGTCAAAATTCAGATAATCCTAGGAAGGCAATTTTCTGCCAAAATTGGCGTCCTAGTTAAGCGACAGAGTACTGTAGCTCGTGAAAGAAAGAATACGGTCAGAGGACTTTGTATAGGCGAGCATTTGGAAGTACGTTCATAAGGTACAAGCAGCAGAGGTTTTCAAAATCGCCAGTTCGTTTAAGTCGTGGTAGTACTGCATCTGGATTCACATTCATACCTACCGTAAATCCTCCAATAAGCGCCCCGGGCGCTTATTGGAGGGGGCCGCTTATCGGAGGATTCACGGTATTTGGTACTGACTTAACTTCTTAATTGAATACGTGAAGTATCACAATCACTAACTACCTAATTTCTATATTTTGCACGCAATCATCACAGACGACAAGCGTTAGCTGAGTTTCGGTCGCTAGATCTAGACTCAGCCACGAAGTGCCAGCGCGACCTCATCAATAGATGACTGGCACTAAGGCGACGATTCTATTGTGCACAAGTTTCATAAATTGCGATTCCTATTCCTACGAACTTCATTATTACTTAAAACTTAGGCTGACTTGTCAAACCTTCCCTTCCCAGAAACCGCATAGAAGAAGAAATCCGGGAGAACCACCCATACTTCGACCGGCCTCTATTCGCCGTCGGGCGCAATTCGAGGTTTCGAAGGTACTGTCAAAGGATCGTCTACGCCAAGTATATTCCCACTTCTCTGGACCCGGTGACCGGCAAGCCCATACAGAGGAAGTACAAGGAGATACAGTGGGTGGATCTATTTGAGCAAATTTAAATTTGTTAGAATAAACTTTGATCCTTCGGAATTTGGCTAAACGACTCGAAATGACTACTGGTGGATGAACAGTTCACCTAAGATGCGTATGTAAGTTCTACTGGCGAGTAAATGTATTGGCTTGGAGCGTAGCAAAGTTCTTGACTGATCACTAGAACTCGTCAGCATATAATTCGAGGTTTGGAGTTAATCTTGCGTACGAAACACTAAACTTGCGCTCTCTTAGCATATTCATACAACGGAAACCAAATTACAGGTGAATATCATTGTGATCTTATTGGTCATTCTATTGGCTGAATACCTCATAAGACTTCACTATCAAAATCTTCACGCCAAATTTGCACTTTGGCCCACAAAATGCGAAACTATCCCTTTTAGCGAACTCATCGGCCTGATCACTTATCTCGACTGGTTTATGGTGCTTCTCACTTGCGCCTCCTGCATTTCCATGATGTTCGAGAGTCCTTGGCCTCTGATGAATTGGAAGAAATTCCCGGGAAACAGACCGGGCGGCTACACCGACAGGAAATACGACTATCTCTTCTGCAACAATGTTTATCTGCAGGTGAATTTATTTATGGGTTGTTGTGAAAATTTAAAATTTCAGATGTTAATTGATTAACTGATTAATTGATTTCAGATCCTGGAGTATGTCTTTGTCATCGCGATGACCTTTGAACTGACGGTCAAAGTTCTGGCGAATGGGCTGTTCTTCACGCCGAAAGCGGTGGTTAGGGATCCCGGCGGAGTGATGACGATGTTTATCTACTTGGTGAGCCAAGCTGGTGTAAATAACATAAATTGATCTATAAATAAATGCGAAAGAAGCAAAAGAATGAATAAATAAATGAATATATAAATATATGAATTAATAAATGAATACATACATGAATAAATAAATAAATAAATAAATAAATAAATAAATAAATAAATAAATAAATAAATAAATAAATAAATAAATAAATAAATAAATAAATAAATAAATAAATAAATAAATAAATAAATAAATAAATAAATAAATAAATAAATAAATAAATAAATAAATAAATAAATAAATGAATAAATAAATAAATAAATAAATAATTTATGAACTAATTAATAATTAATAATTTATTGATTCTAGCGCATCAACTAATCCATGAATAAACAAACAGGCTTTCTTGATGTGTGTCATTTCAGACCAGTCTTATCCACCTAATCTGGAAGCCATACGAAGCAGGCGAAAATTCTTGGGGACAAATTCTATCCATCTTTCGCGCCATGCGCCCGCTGCGAATTTACACATTGGTGCCGCACATCAGAAGAGTCGTCGTGGAATTGTGCCGAGGCTTCAAGGAGATCATACTTGTGAGTTGGCTGAATTGGCGCTAACTATGTACGTATTACCACGAGAAGTGCCCGAGGCACTTATTTATTGTAGCCTCCAAAACGGGGACACTTATTCGAGGGAGGAGTGGGACACTTATTGTTTCTTAGTAGAGTTTCGACTTCCAATTGACTGAAATTGTTGTTTTGATAGGTTAATAGGCATATTAACATCTTCGTACACCTTCGTCAAGGTAGGTAACTTCTTCGTATGACAAGAGAGGGGGCACTTATTCGAGGAGGGGGGGGGGGGGCCCGCACACGAGATAAAACGATATTCGACGAAATTCAAACATTCGAATTCCCAGGTTACCGTACTTCTGGTGGTGCTGATGTTCATCTTCGCCAGCTTCGGCGTGCAAATAGCGGGGGGCAAACTGGCCAAGTGCAACGACCCCAAAGTCAAGGAGAAGGTGGGAATTTTTCGAATTTTCAAAAGCGCGCGCGCTACCGTATCCTTTCCAGCGTCACTGCGTGGGCAACTTCGAGCAGATGGTCTTCGTCACGAAGCTGGACGTCCCCGGGAAGAACGTGCACGGACAGCACCCCAGTATGCTTGTGCCCAGAGTGTGGTGAGTCGACAAGACAGTCTCATTGAATAGACAGGTGCATATGTCACAGGCGATGGCCGTCTTCAGTCAATTGCCGTCTAGACGGCTATCGCCTGGTCGATCAGGCGATGGCAGCCTTTTCGAGCAGAAGACGAATATTAGGCGGGCATTGATTCCAACACATACATATTCAGTTTTGCGATTACATGAGTTGCTCAGTCGTGCGGTATATGAGGAACTTGAACCCGAATTATTCAGATATAAACTTTGGGAGGGGTTTGTAGTATGGCGTAAGAATTCTGAGAAGCGTAGGTACAGGGTGTTTCTCCTCTGAAGTCATCAATTCTGGGGAAACCCGGTAGGAAGCCCAAATTTTGCCGTTATGAATGTTTGTATGCGGACTTTAGCCCACTTTTGCCCACTTTAGCTAAATACCTCGAGTTCGAGCAAACGGGACTGTAATGTTGCCTTTGGCTATAAGCCAACAACCCATGACAATTCACTGGCATATTGAAGATCAAAACTATTATCAAACTTTAAGTTTCCCAGAACTCATACGCCACACAGGGGGAACCCCAAGTTTCACTTCGATAACATCGGCATGGCCTTTCTCACGCTGTTCGAACTGATCTCCCTGGAAGGCTCGCGAAACACCATCGAGTACTTGAGACAGCCTGTCATCATGGAGCGTTTCAGCGGGGCCCTGCTCGTAAAACTTTAGAAATTCGCTTTGTGTGGAAGTGGGATCGCTTTTGCGGAGCCTCCACTAACTTACATAACTAACCTTTGCGAGCTATTGGGACGCTTGGACTTACAATCTGACAAGCTTGCGCCACGGATTCTACCGGCATTTTGCTTGCGTACGTATGTATTTTGACAGGGCGAATCCCCGGAATTTCAACTTCGACCACATCGGCAACGCCATGCTGTCCCTCTTTGAGATCTTGTCTTTCAAAGGCTGGATTATCGTGCGCGACATCGTCCTCCAGGAGCTGGGACCAGTGCGTGCTTCTCGGTTGCTTGCAATTTGACGCGCTGTGTGATTTTGCGATCTTTAATGTGGTATGCTGTGACTTTGGACAGCCTCTGAAAGCTTGCGACAGCTACCCTACAATTAGCATGCATAACATGCAGAGTGGCACAGAATTTTTCCGCTACCGTATCCCAATGAGTGACACCGTTTAGTGGCCGGCAACCTTCGTCCACATCTACGTATTCTTTGGCTGCCTGATTGGCCTGACACTCTTTCTGGGCGTCGTCATCGCCAACTACAGCGAGAGCAGGGTGGGTATACTGTGTCTGTTTCTGTACTTGGATTACTGTATCTAGGTTAGATTTAGGTATGTAGTAAAGATAACCTTTGTAACAAGTACCTGTTAAATGTCATGACATTAATCGCTCGCGATACGGTAGGCCAATCGCACATAGTACAGTAGTGTTGAAAGCCGCTTTAGCAAAGCAAACGCTGGCAAGGAAAGTCGCTAACAATATATTGCCAGAGTACAACATGCTTCACTTGCGAACTGGAGCAGTGTGTGCAATTGCAATCTGTACCTTCTATTGTGTGTTTTGTGCAGGGCACGGCTCTTCTAACGGTGGATCAGAAGCGCTGGCACGATCTGAAGGCACGTCTGAAGATGGCCCAGCCTTTGCACATACCTCCCAAGCCAGGTTTTCGGAATTTTTTATTACAAAATGGCGCAAATTCAAAAATATTTTGCTTAAACTGCAGCCGAGTCGGCCAAACTGCGCAGTCTTTTACACGAGGTGGCGCTGTCGAATCGATTCAAACGCTTCTTCACCTGTCTGGTGGTTATAAATTCGGCGCTACTTTTTGTGCCGGTGGGTATACGGTAGGACACTTGTAGGGTTACGGTAGGTAGCACAGTGGTATACGATCCCTTAGTTACTGTGGGTCACTAGAGGTAGTATTTAAGCGTCAGCCAACAGACTCATAATATTATAGCTATCGTACCTTTCATTCACTCTGAACGAAGACGATGCATTGCTCCTAACAAACCGATCAAACTTTGCCAGAATGTATCGTTTTGAATGAACAAATTCGTTTCAGTGGAGCGTGCGGGAAGAGTGCGAGTCGCCCAAAACGGTGTTTACTCTCACCGTCGCTTCCGCCGTCATCACCGTTCTTTTTGCCGTGGAGGTACGGTAGCGATTAATTTGAAATCCGCGCCGTATTCAACTGCGATTGATCCTGCAATCTACAGATCATTCTGAAAATGATGGCCTTCACGATTCGCGGCTTCTGGCAGTCGCGCAGGAACCGCGCCGACCTCGTCATCACCGCCATAGCCCTATTGTGGTGAGTGCAAGTTGCGTGCGTGTCACATTACAGGAAGTGGCATATGGACATACCGTAAATCCGCTATGATCCGTGAATCCGCTACCGTAACTCAAACATTATGGAAAGCTTGCTGCGAAAATGTTGAAGAAATGGTAGCGGGGAAGGGGGGGCTTATTGGAGCATTACGCCTTCGGTAGCCGGTCATGTTAAGGTCTAATCGTGAATTATCTCAATAAGCTCAACGGAGTATTCGCAGTGACATGGTTGTGACAACTGGACAACTGCAAATTGTTGCTCCCATTGCCCCCCCCCCCTCTCATCATCTTTGCCACGAAAACCATACAACGGAACTGAGGGCGGGCTTATTAGAGTCGTCATGGCACAATTTTCAATTCCCTCCCAGGTGCGTGATCCACTTCCCACTGCTGGCTTCGGCCGGCAAGCTGGTGGAGTGGTACCAGCAGAAGCCCAAACTGAACGCTACTATGATGCGCAACGGGACTTCTGAAGTGGGCGGCTGCTGTCAGAACGAGACGCTGCTCAACAGGACCACCTGCAGCGTCAAGGAGTACAGCTACATGCTGGGCTACACGGTGGCAGTGCTCAGGTTCTTCACCATCGCCGCCAGACACGTGGGTTTGGATTACTGTAGGCGATGTGCTGCACTAAGCGGCACTGACACTATGAATGACGTAATGTGCCGATGTACTGTGCACTGCACAGACTCTTGCAGTTGCACTCCACTTTAGTATGCACTTCCACATTGCACTCTACCACCACCGCCACCGCCACTTTTCAGTCTACTCCACTAACGATCTATAGTGCTCAATGCCACTCCCACCTTCCACTTCATTTCACTCCTTCTCCCACAGTCACTGCTCTGTAGTGCCTCGACTCGACTCCCTCCCACTAGAGACTCATTTTAGTTTCAGTTTCCGTCAAAACAATTAAGCTGGCCGAGTTTCAGTTTCAGTTATGCCATCTTCTGTATTTCAGTTTCAGCAACTGAAAC
>JASAMZ010006738.1:0-23097 GCA_030248115.1 Linhomoeus sp. GSCO2_2 | reverse complement strand
TCACAAAATGAGTTATGCAAGGATTACTCTGACGCAATGCAAGTTTTCGCTTCGGGCATTCGAATTTGAGATCAGAATTTCGCCGTTTCTTTCTTTGCAGCTTGTGCCAAATCGTCGTCACTGCCCGCAAAGCGGCTTGGTCGTCGTCATTGCTGTAGTGGGGGTGTAATCTCCCCTTCTCTCCACTCAGCCCGCAGCCTATACGCAAAGGCGCTCAAAGGACGCAAGCGAAAGAGGATCGTCTTTTTGCGTGCGAAAGCTTCATATATCTCTTCCTTCTTCTTCTTGGGAACAAGCGGCCTTTTTTCTAATCGCCCCGCGGCACACACTCAATCAGTGGCAGCTTTGTTCTCTCCGCCGCAGTCGTCATGCCTAATTCAGAGCCTTGGAGATTAGTGCGTCGTCGCTTAACACCTTAGCCGTTTAACACATGAGCGTCCGTCAAGGCGTCATCCTATATCGTATCCAGCTTGAATGGGCCCCTTATTGCCAGTTGAACGATCGGGCCTAAAGCCATTATTTCCACACATACAAACACACCCAGTGTGCGTAGTAGGATGGCGGATAGGAGGGGTAAGCGAATAGGGGAGCTCGGTATCAGAGTGGAAAACAGATTAGGCGCTTCCCCACGCCCCCTAGGGTCATCACGGGCCGAGTGCGGCCTTTTATCGCGCCCCGACAGACAGTGAGTTATAGAACGACGCGACTGACACAATCCGCGCGAGGGAAAAGTGTGACACTGAGTTGCGCCAGTCATAGAGGGTTCCGTGATTAGGTTTGGACGGAGGGAAACGAGTTTAGGCGTCTCTCTAGGCGCTTTCGTTTGTTGTGATTGCTGACAACAATTTGATTGTTGGAGGGTCTCCACGTGTACGTAGTTTAGGGCTTTTACTGTCAAAATTAGACGCGAATATCCGCTGCAAGGGAAGAATTCGGCGCTCAAAACGCTTCCACGCGCGTCCATTTTGCCCACATTGTCTGTTGGCTTCTAGTGCTTACAGTATACATATGTACCTTCATATTCTGACGATAAACACATTTACAAAACCGCGCAATTACCATCTGTAGCGCTGCTTGTACGTACCGGTAACCCTTTAGATCTGGCGACGTCTGTAGACGACAGACGTCTGCTAACTTGGCTAACTTGGGTTGGCGATGCACTCCTCAGCAGGTTTTCAACCGCAAAACCAAGATAGCGAGTTAGCGGTGAATTGACTGCTAAGCCAGCAGGATCTAAGGGGGTACCTAGCCGTCCGCATTGGATTCTACATAGCTGTGTCAGTTTCAGCGCCAGGATAATTGGAAGGGCACAATGTGGTCCAGTCGGTTAGTGGTTGCCGGGATTCTGCTGGCGGTTGCAAGCGGCTTTGCACCTCGAGGATTGCCGGTCGAGCGACAACGGGAGATCTTGGCAGACCTTATGCTGAGGTCAGTGGCTAAAATACAGTATGTAGTGAATAGCGGTACAATGGGCCCACAGACAGGTGAGATCGAATGCAAAGGTGTGCAAAGTGCAGCTCGTTTATTCTGCTGCAGCATCGGTTGCCTCGAGTTGCGCTTATCCCCAGTTGTATGATGCTGAAAAGCCTGCCGCAGACTTATTGTAGCTAACTCGCGCATCGTATTTTCAAAGCCTGATGAACGTTAGCTCTTTGGTCTAACTAAGCGATAGCATGCTTGCATTTCATTCATGCTCCTTGTATTTCGGATAGCAATAATTTAAAGTCATAATTCATTGCCCCGTTTACACCGTGCGGTGTCTCCCTCCCTTGTCATTCATCTGCAGCAATCAACACACACACACAATCAATTCGCCTGATTCCAGAGAGGGCGCCGACCCCTTTGAAGTAGCCGCCTTTCTCAACGGGGGGCCAGCAGGCGGCGACCCACTCGGCGCTCTCTACGGCGAAGTCCCCACCCCCTACGAGAACCTGAAGTTGAAGCGCGGCACCTTCCGCAATTGCTTCTTTTCCCCAGTTCAATGCTTGCCGAAGGTGAGACGGCAGAACAGGCGACGCCGACTGAAGATCAGACGCTGATCTGGGGTGAAGACAGCGAGGTCTGTGATCTGAGGTTACGGTAGGTGAATACGGTGATCGGAAAGTGAAAACGCGAAGTGACGTAGTGTTCGTGGTAGTTGCTCGTTCTCAAGTGTCTGTCTGATAGAAACCACGTCTGTTTCGTTCTTCGAAAGCGTACCTACGTACGCCAATGTTTTGGCGCGACTGAGTAGAGTCGACTAAAAGTTTGAGTCTGTCCCACCCCCATCCCCCAGAAAGCCAAGTTGAATATGTAGTAGGCACCGTCAATCGACAAACCGACTGTGGTGCACATGGTACGTGTAGGCGTCAACCGGCCAGGGGGTTCGGGGGGGGGGGGGGGTATAGGACCCCTCATGAGGGGAGGGGGGGGGGGGGGTCTAGGACCTCGGGAGGGGTGGTCAAACGACCTAAAATTTTGCCATATCACCCCCGCCCCTCCCCCCGCCCGTATGGTTACACGTATGGCTGTGCAACAGTTGCCAGTACCAGCTTGCCCGGAGCGCATCTACTTTACTCTCCCACTCTTATGAAAGCGGCATCATCATTTGTATTTTCCAAAGACACTTGTTCAAACGTAGCGTACGCTCAAACGCGAAGGCAACTGAGGGATTTGTCGCTGAATTGTGGCATGTTCGTCCTGCCGGTTCTTGTATTACCGCTGCTGACTTCGCTCTTGGCCGACGAGGTTGCCCCACCTACATATGTACAGTAACTATGTATTTGGACGATAATTGGCATACCTATTCCGATCTCATTTGCTATTACTGTATTGATTCAGCGCAGCCTGGACGAAAGCGCGAAGGACTTCCTGTCCTGCTACAGTAAGAAGAAAGAAGACGAGAGATATCTAAAGGTTCAGGCCCTGCCCCCCCCCCCCTCCAAATCACACAAGCTGTGTGTGTAAAAAGTTCAACCTATACTTTGTGTCTGTCAAATCTTGGTGAACAGTGCAGTGAATCTATACACATCATTAGCCGCACCTGGCGAAAGTGTCTTGAGAACATGTTCTGTAATCCAAGTGCAGCTATCCCCGCGATACGGTTGTCTCTACGGCTGATCTGAAGCTCAGTGATATCGCCGCGTTCGCTATATGTTATCGGCATGATACGACGCCGTTTATCTGATGTTTCCTACCTGTGTGAAAACGTCACATCCAACAAAAAACTTGCCAAAAGTTTGGTGCGAGCGAATTCCTGTGTTCGGCATACGCATTACTGTTTAGGAGTGCACATTCATCAATAAACAGCTGTTCTGGCCATCATACGAAAATGTTGATTTTGACATTTATTAAATTTTAATTCTACATATCTCGAAATTGGAGTCTATTAAAATTGCAAAACTATGTCACAAATTCCTTTTGGCATACGGCCTTACCATTTCCGCGTTCAAATTCGTCAAAAAACGACGTTGTATTTTGTTGATTTATGGAATTTTGAGAAATAAACACGTATTTCTATTAAATTCCATATTTGCAAAAAATTTCTCTTGCGTTACAAATTATCCGCAGTTTATACTCTTTCCATTTCGGAAGAAATTTCGCCACTATATCATCAGGTGAAAAAGTCGATTCTCGACATTTTCATATTTTGATTGAAAATATCTCGAAATTGCAATTTTTAAAAACCGCAAAACTGTGTCACAAATTGTTATTGGCATGCGGCCTTACCATTTCCGCGTTCAAATTCGTCAAAAAAACGACGTTGTATTTTGTTGATTTATGCAATTTTGACAAATAATCGCGTATTTCCATTAAATTTTACATTTGCAAAATTTTCTTTTGTGTCACAAATTATTCGCGGTCCATGCTCCTTCCATTTCAGAAGAAATTTCGCGGCTAGCGCACCAGACGAAAAAGTCGATTTTCGACAATTTCGAATTTTAATTGCAACTATCTCGAAAATGCGAAATCAGCAACAGAAACGGACATCGGATCCGTACTCAGCGACATCGACTCTACTTGACCACATATCTACATTACTATGCTAGCTAGGCCTTTCGTCTGTCCGTCCGTCTGAAACGCTTGCCTCCCTAGCACTTCGCCACGCGACGCTTCAGCATGCGCCTGCCTCGCTAGCACTTCGCCACGCGACGCTTCAGCACGCGCGCGCCTAGACGCCAGCGGGACGCCAGCGGCGGCAATCAATCGCTGCGCGGCCAGCGCCGCCTGTTGCTGCCTGCGTTCAACGCAGGCACTGCCTGAACAGTACGGCAATGCACTGTAGCAGAGTCTTGCAAAGGCGAACGGTGCGGCAGTGCGCGGTACAACAGAGAGGCTACCGACTTTGCAACAGGACAGACTTTGCAACAGGACAGATTTTGCAACAGGACAGACCTTGCAACAGGACAGATTTTGCAACAGGACAAATCTTGCAACAGGACAGATCTTGCAACAGGACAAATCTTGCAACAGGATACATCTTTCAACAGGACAGATCTTTCGACAGAACAGACCTTGCAACAGGACAGATCTTGCAACAGGACAATCGGGCCGCTCTGCAACAGCAACAGGACAATCGGCCCGCTTTACGCCGTAGAGTGGTAATCCGAATCGACATGTCAGGTGAAAGCTCTCGACGTGCCCTTTCATGCTAAACTACGCATTGGCCGTGCAGAAGTACACAGGTAGACGATACGAATGCTGGTGATGAACAGTACAGCAATGCTCGCGCAGGCAATTCTAGCTGTTTGAGGGACTACTTCGCCAAACTACCATTGGAACGATGTACCCCAGCAGAGCCTTGCACAAGCGCACTGCCATACGATACGAATGCTGATGATGGACAGCACGGCAATGCTCACGCAGGCAATTCTAGCCGCTTGAGCGACTATTTCGCCGAACTGACCGTTGAAATGAGGTACCCCAGCAGCGCCTTGAACAAGCACATTGGCAGACGATACAAATACCGTGCTAATCACATGACACAAATTCTTCTGCAACGGGAAAGCACGCTAGTATCACTGACTCTGCTTCGGTGCGACGGAAACACGCACACACACACACACAGACATTGTCATCCGTATATATACACCTCGCCGCGCTGAGGCGCGGCGAAAAAATGACTCCTCTTTTGTACATTATGTTGAGTCAGTCAGAGTGCCTCGCGAAATTCCTATCTGTTTAGGATCTAAAGAGATGGGCTCGCCAAGCCAACCTGTCTCTGTCCGAAGTTGGTGGAGTGCTGCCCATTGACAATTCGTCCACCTATCCGGCTTGCCAGAGAAGCGTGGGTCTCAACGCGTCAGACTTCGACTTGCGGGAGATTGCGTAATTGCTATAGTATGACTACCGTAAATACTCCAATAAGCCCCCGGGGGATATTTTTTCGATCCCCCCTGTGCGATACTGGGGCGTATTCAAGGGGCGACGCTTATTTGAGGAGGGTGCTTATTCGAGGGAGGCTTTCCACTTCAACCCCTCTTTCGGTGGCCCAAGATATAATGTACGTGAGTCTAAGCAGTACAGAATGCCCATACCTTCCAGGCGCGGGATATTCTTCTTAACATACCACGTACAAAAGGCATATCTACTACATGTAGTAGTTGTGGTAGTGCTATAGCCTCTCAAGGGGGAGGGGTATTATTATGGGGGGAGGGGCTTATTAAAGCATTTGCGGTATATCTAATTTGAGCACTCACAGATCCAATTGTGCTGGTTTATGGGTGTATAATTGTCGTACCCGTGATACATTCAGCGACAACGCCACTCGACGCGAAATGGAGTTCGTGCAGGAGGACGAAAAGGAGGACCCTTTGATGAAGGAGGACAAGAAGCGACTAAAAGAGCTGGAGAGAAACATAAAGGACGTCTTTTCGAAAAAAATACCCGCGTGGAGCAAAGGTAAACAACTTCACCACGCATGAAGTACCTAGGTGGATTGGTGCCGCCAAGTAAGTGGTGATACTGTCATTTGGAAAGGAGAGAGAAATGTTTGGACCCGGGCGTAGAATTGCATTTGACCGACAGAGTCGTTAGCCACCTAGTTAGCGCACCAGGCTAGGAGGAGGATACACATTGAATTGAACTACGTGCCTAACTAGAATAGGTAGTCAAACTAATAGGCGGACTCGGGCCCGAGCAGTGGGACCTCACTCAAATGAACATGAGAATGAAGAAGAGTGGCGACCCAGACGAGCTGCTGTACGTCTGGGAGGCCTGGCAAGGACTGACAGCGAAGTATCGGCGCTACTTTCCAGAGTTCGTGAAGTTGCACAACAAGAGGGCCCGTCTGGGTTTGTACCCTGGTTTGTACTAGCGTTGCAACCAAAAGCCATTCGCCAACAACCCTTGCGCCCAGCCTCAGTTGGGCGGCATAATTTTTTCCATATGCCAGTTTGTGCCGCAATTCAGAATGCAGGCCGCAGCCTTGGAAACCATTCCAAATTGTGCTATAAGGGATACGGTAGGTACTCTTGACTACAATGACATCAAGTAGGCTAGTGCTACTCCTCCAGAACTGTTTCGCACACAAAGCAGCACAGATAGGCAGTGCGAGTAAACCAGCGCGGCAATCATGGCTTTGTACCAAAACATTGAGAGCTCTAGCATTGGTACATAGTATTGTTCTGAATCTCGACCAATTGAATTGACAGTAGAGGTTTTTGCACTAAAATGTGTCTTACTCGCTCGATAGAAAGACAATTGACATTGGCGAGGGCACCCTCCCATTAAACACAACTCACTTAATGGGAGCAGCCACTGCTCCAGTTGTGGTAAAAACGGCATCGGTGGCCGCTCCCGTTGCTGTAAAAGAGATTGGAAGGGCTTTAGTTAAACGGGAGCGTATCCCTTTATTCCCTTATGATATGGGAGCGAAGGGGTTACGAAGTAGGCGCAACACTAGTGCAACCATTCTTTAGATGGCTACGACGATTTTGGCCACGCTCAACGCAGCGACTATGGCACCGACTACAACCTGGAGGAAAAGGTCATGAACGTATTCTACGTTCTTCTTCCGCTGTACGAGCATCTGCACGCCTATGTCAGAAGGCGGTTGGCCGCCCGCTATCCGGGAAGGTTTAACAGCTCGACCATTCCAGCGCACCTGAAAGGACACCTGCAAGTGTCTACGTGTATTTTACCTGTGATAATGCCACTCTGAACCAGCGTTTCATACAACAATTCATTTTAATTGTTGTATAGTATAGTATAGTATTGCCGCGAATTTTGCATTGTTGTATAGTATAGTATAGCACGGCCTCTGGAATTTCAATTGTTGTATTGTACAACATTATGAATTGTTTTACAGCAAATTGGAGTTGGCTGAATAATGTCACCTGAGTGCACGATTTCGGACGCAAAAATTAAGCATAGCCGTACAATTCAGTACAAAATCAACCTTCAATCGGGCCAAATCACCACAGAAACACAATATTTGTGGCCATACTTGAGATTTGAACGCCGTCTATGCGTCATTTTGATGCATACAACTGCGCAATTTTATACAACTTTGCATTGTTGTATAGGATCTAATTGCTGTATAGTATGTTATAGTATGCCAAATCTGACATTAATTGTTGTATAGTATAGTATTGTTAGCGATGCATATAAAAACTCCGAGTTATGAAACTAAAAACTAAACTAAACTAATTTTGGAGTTTTTTACCAACTAGCTGTTAAAAAACTCACAAAAATTAACTAATTTTGGGTTAGTTTTTTAACTGCAGTTAAAAAAGTAACTAGAGCCAGCCAGTTTTTAACAGTTTTTTAAATATATCGCACTAGAAATGTGCTCTTGACTGATTATGACCATTAGAACTGTCAGTAATTCTCCAAAATTTGTCTGAAACTTGTCTCACTATCACCAAGCCACCTCCGACATAGGTCAAATCGGCCACGTAAATGGTTAGTCAGGAATGACAAGACTCAATTTTCGGACTTTGTGACTGAAGCACTGCAGTTCAAAAACTAATTTTTTCGCCGCGCCTCAGCGCGGCGAGGTGTATATGTCGTAGGGCTATCTGCAACCCAGGGCTATCAGCAACCATAGTACTAAGGGAACGCGGTCGTCACTAGCCCTAGGGCTATCGACGACCGCGCGCTTTAGCCCTCCTCCATCAGATAAGGGTGCCCCTTCCCGGCCCGTTAACCCTTCTGTCAAAAGCTTGCTTCAACACACCCATGTTTACCAAAGGTAAACCCACAGCAAGTTAACTATACTGCACGCAAAGCAATCGCGAAAGTTCAACGAGGGCGTCTTCCTCAGCGACAGAAAGTAACAGCGACGCAGCAATTGGCAAGTAACAGCAAGGAGGTCACAAACTATCGCAGTGCTAGAATGGCACTTGTGGGTGAGCTACACGGAGTGCATTGCAGCAGCAACGCACTGCAATTTGCAGATTGAGGCGATCAAATGGCCGTCTTGTGTGGAGTTTCTAAACGGAAGAACCCGGTAAACAGTACAACAGTATTTGATCCGGCGCCAGGCTCAGAGGCTCTTTACACAGTCATCAGCGCAAACTTCGCCGCCGGGAGTGCGATTTCGACTAATCCAAATTTACTCGAATGTTTTCGCTCCTGGCGAAGCAAGCCTCTCTGGAAGCAACACCGCTGAACGGTAGGCTCGCCTACTAACTAGAGTCTCTTTGCGGCCTGTGGCTGCGACTGCTTCGTGCGCCGGAACTTACCCATAAGCGAACATGTGTGTCGAAGTCAACTTTTGACAGAAGGGTTAACGGTCCGCGAAGGGGCACCCTTATCTGATGGAGGAGGGCTAAAGCGCGCGGTCGTCGATAGCCCTAGGGCTAGTGACGACCGCGTTCCCTTAGTACTATGGTTGCGGATAGCCCTGGGTTGCAGATAGCCCTACGACATATATATACGGATGACAATGTGTGTCTGTCTGTCTGTGTGTGTTTCCGTCGCACCGAAGTAAAACATATGGCATATGTGGTCAAGTAGAGTCGAGGTCGCTGAGTACGGATCCGATGTCCGTTTCTGTTGCAAATTTCGCATTTTCGAGATATTCACATTTAAAGTTAAAAAATGTCGAAAACCGACTTTTTCACCTGATGAGTTAGCGGCGAAGTTTCTTCAGAAATGGCAAGGGCATAGACCGCGGACAATTTGTAACACAAAAGAAAATTTTTGCAAATGTAGAATTTGATAGAAATACGTAATTAGTTGTCAAAATTTTCTAAATTGACAAAAATGGAACGTCGTTTATTGACTACTCTGAATGCGGCAATGAAAAGGCCGTATGCCGATAAGAATTTGCGACATAGCTTTACAGTTGAAATTGCAATTTCGAGATATTTAAAATTAAAATTTAAAAATTTCAAATTCGACATTTTTGTCTGATGGGCTGGCGGCAAAATTTCTTCAGAAATGGAAAGGGCATAGACAGCTTATAATTTGTAGCGCAGAAGAAATTTTTTGCAAATGTAAAATTTGTTAGGAATACGCGACTATTTGTCAAAATTCATTAAAATGACAAAAATAGAATGACATTTATCGACGAATTTGAACGCAGAAATGGTAAGGCTGTATGCCAATAATAATTTGTGACATAGTTTTACACTTTCAATAAATTAAAATTATGAGATATTTACAGTAGAATAAAAAAAAACCGTAATCGACTTTTCGTCTAATGGCCAAAACAGCTGTTTGTTGATGAATGTGTACTCGGAATTGGAAGTGCCGTACGCCAAGCCAAAAGGAATGCGCGATGACGAACAACTGCGCCAAACTTTTGGCAAGTTTTTTCGCCGCGCCTCAGCGCGGCGAGGTGTATATATACGGATGGCAATGTCTGTCTGTCTGTCTGTCTGTCTGTCTGTCTGTCTGTCTGTGTGTGTGTCCGTCCGTCCGTCCGTGGCACCGAAGTAAGATATGTGACATATGTGGTCAAGTAGAGTCAAGGTCGCTGAGTACGGATCCGATGTCCGTTTCTGTTGCTAATTTCGCGTTTTCGAGATATTCACAATTTAAATTCAAAAATGTCGAAAATCGACTTTTTCACCTGATGAGCTAACCGCGAAATTTCTTCAGAAATGGAAAGAGCACGGACCGTTGATAATTTGTAACCCAAAAGAAATTTTTTGTCAATGTGGAATTTGATAGAAATACGCAATTGTTTATCGAAATTTCATAAATTGACAAAAATAGATCGTCATTTATTGACGAATGTGAATGCAGAAACTGAAACGTCGTGAGCCAATAAGAATTTGTGACATAGTTTTTCAGTTTTGAAAAATTGCAATTTGGAGATATTTACAATTAAAATATGAAAATGTCGAAAATCGTCTCTTTCGCCTGATGAGCTAGCGGCGAAATTTCTTCAGAAGTGGAAAGAGCATAGGACGTGGACAATTTGTAACACAAAAGAAATTTTTTTAAATGTGGAATTTCATAGAAATACGCAATTATTTGTCAAAATTTCGTAAATTGACAAAAATAGAACGTTATTTATTGACGAATGTGAATGCAGAAATTGAAAGGTCGTAGGCTAATAAGCATTTGTGACATGGTTCTACAGTTTGGATATTGCAATTTAGAGATATTTACAATTAAAATGTAAAAATGTCAAAAATCGGCTCTGTCGCCTGATGGACTAGCGGCGAAATTTCTTCAGAAATGGAAAGAGCATAGACCGCAGATAATTTGTAACACAAACAAAACTGTTTGCAATTGCGGAATTGTATAGAAATACGCAACAATTTGCAAAAATTCTATAAATTGGCAAAAGCGTCATAACGCGAAATACGCAACCAAACGAAATTCCTGGTAGAGAACGACTACACCAAACAGTTGGCACGTTTTTTGTTCGATGTGCCGTATTCCCACAGGTATAAAACTTCAGATCAACGGCGTCGTATCATGCCGATACCATATAGCGAACGCGGCGATATGATCTGTTTCTGTCGCTACGTTACACTGCGCGAATGCGGCGCAACTCGGTTTCCCCGCTTATCCGCCTATTAGAGACGCGTGAGCAACAACCCCAGTGGTCTAGTGGTTATGACGCCGGACTGAAATGGCCATGGAAGGAAGGAGACGCGGGTTCGAATCCCGCTTGGGGTCTTCAACTTTTGCTTCCGTCTGATTCTTTCGGCACGCGGCGCGCCTCTCTTCGCTCTCCCTCCCCGCTCAGCTTAGGCGTAGTCGCGACATGGTGGCTTCTGCAGGAACGCGACACACATTCAGTCTGATACACCGCTGCAAAGGTAGCAGGACGCACATTCCCTGCATTGAACGCACGACGACTCAGTGAACAGGTAACCCAAGCGCAAGGCTTGGCGTCTGAAACAGACAGTGTAGGCGGGCGGCATACTTCTCGTGGTGCGGCACAAGACAGTGATGATGGCAGGTAGGTATGAAGAGGGGCATCCTCCTGCAATACTTGTGAATCCTCGCTGGCCCCCGCCCGTGTACAACAGTGAACACAGAGACATAACACAGGTAGCGACACAGACAGTGGGACAGGCGACTCAACAGCGTGAGTGTCCAGCGATGACCGCTACCTAGGCACAGCGATAGCGCAACTACCAGCACGACATAGACTCTGCTGTAGGTGTCTAGGCAAGTCACTTGGGACGTGCTCTCTTCTTCTTCTCAGGTGGGAGTGTCGCTACGTTACACTGCGCGAATGCGGCGCAACTCGGTTTCCCCGCTTATCCGCCTATTAGAGACGCGTGAGCAACAACCCCAGTGGTCTAGTGGTTATGACGCCGGACTGAAATGGCCATGGAAGGAAGGAGACGCGGGTTCGAATCCCGCTTGGGGTCTTCAACTTTTGCTTCCGTCTGATTCTTTCGGCACGCGGCGCGCCTCTCTTCGCTCTCCCTCCCCGCTCAGCTTAGGCGTAGTCGCGACAGTTTCATAACAGATTTCTTTTCCTCAAAAAAATTAATCCCGGGCGATTCCAATGTTGCCTTGCAACAACCGCCCGAAAATGAGTGCGTCTTGCTAAAAAAACTAATCCCGGGCGATTCCAATGTTGCATTGCAACAACCGCTCGAAAAGGCGTCCGACTTGCAAAAAAAATTAATCCCGGGCGATTCCAATGTTGTCTTGCAACAACCCCTCAGAAAGGGGTGTGTCACAAGTAGCGCATGAACAGTGAACGTCGGGCAGACGCGCATCATATCGGAAAGGCTTCTAACCACTTCACAAAACTTACCACTCTATCAATCTTCCACTCTAGAACACTCACAAACCACTCTCTATTAATAAAACAACTCAACTTTTTTAAAACAGCTTGTTTAAAAGCGTTGCTTGAAAGAGGGATGTTCTTGCTCTAAAAGCCAAATCGCGGGCGAAATCAATATTGCTAATGCAATACCCTCTTGCGAAGCGGGGGCTCATGAAGCGGAGCATGCGGGCGATGAACTCTCGCACTCTCTGCAGAAAGAACGCAACTCTTTGCAATGTCAGTCAGAATACAAACTCAACTTTTTAATACCGGAGCTTGTTGAGCAAAATTAACGTTTTTCTGGACTTTTTAAAGCAAATAAATGCAAAATTTCTTGCTATAATAGACCCCCCTACCCTTTTTGGATGGCCATCCTAAAACTGATTCAGGTTCAGGACGACCCACCCCCCCCCCCCCCCCCCCCTCCACCCTAAATTGACCCCCCCGGACCAAATCTGGTAGGGTAGGAACCTATGGGGGAGGGAGGGGGAGACAATTCACCGCAAAATTAGGTTACAAATTCTTCCATACCTTCAATAAATCTGGCGACAAATTCATTCTCTCCAGGTAACCCCAATCTGCTAAATAAAGCTTTGATTTCCTGTAAATCCTTGGTTTTCAATTGTTTTGCCCCTTTGCCGAGTCTGAAATTGTAAACACTTTGTGTCAAAACAAAATTTTAAAATTTTATCTCGAAAACCTCACAGTTTCGGAGGTGAGACGCTTGGGGTGGCGCTCTTAGGCCTGTTTTGAGGAAAATTTACATTTTGAGCACTACTTTCAAAATTAGTGAACGTTTTTCGCCCATTTTCCTCCGAATTTTGCAATTTTTGCTCTTGAATCATTTGCGGTTCTGGAGTTTTTGAGGCCCCGCTTCTTTTTATGGCTTGCGGCGTTTTAGGAGCCTAAATCGAGCAAAATCTTTAAATTTGCACTATATAAGCAAAAACAGCAATTTTTCACCTGCGGCCGTTTATTGTCACTCTGCTGATTTCCATTGCCATTTTTTACGATTTCCTTTTCATTAGACGATTCATTAGAGCTTTGTGTGGCTGTGGCTGTCACAGTGTTGCTTCGGAGCCCTGTAAAAATACTACAAATTGCAACAAAACACTATAAAATTTTAGTATTTTCCCACCGGGCGGCTTGTAGATTTGCAAACTCGGTCTGTTAGGCCTCGTCGCCTTCTTATCCTCCTTCTCCTCAGAACTGTCCTGAAAAGAATTAATCCCGGGCGATCTCAATGTTGATAATTTAGCAAAATTAACGCACTTTTGCAAATTTATGCCCTCCCGGCTTCATAGTGTTGCTATAGTTGGCATAACTAGGGTTATAGCCCGTGGAAAACGTGTTGCACCTTCAGAGACCAATGGCGCGAAGATGACGTGCTGCACCTTCAGACGATCGATGTCGCGCAGCTGACGCGCTGCAGCTTCAGAGAGCGATGTCGCGTAGCTGAAGCGCTGCAGCTGCAGCTTCAGAGACCGATGTCGCGCTGCTGACGCGCTGCAGCTTCTGACAATGGTTCGGGATTGCTGGTCTCGGAGTCGCTTTGCGCCGAATGCTCGCCCATTGTCGCGCAGCTCAAGCGTTCGAGTGGATACTCGCAGCCCATTCTCGCGCAACTCACGCGTCCCAGCGGATACTCGGAGTCCGTTGTCAACTCACGCGTTCGATCGGATACTCGCAGCCCGTTGTCGCGCAACTCACGCGCTGGAGAACATGGCCCTACTGTCATTGCGCATCCAAGTGTTGTCAAAATGTTGTCCCACTTGGTGCTGAACCTCTGCCTCAAACTCAGCACTATACGCAGGCAACACTGGCCGTCACCGCGGACTGTGTATGGCGGTTCTGAATGTAGACTGTGCGTGCACTGTACGCAGGCTGCACTGGTCGCGGACTATCTGTATGGCTGCTCGCAGTGTGTAGATTGTGTACGCGCGCGGCTTTACTTCAGCGCGGGACGGCCCGCTGGTATTGTAGAGTGAAGAGCGTCGACCCTCCCCTATAGCAGCATAATCAATAGTCTGACGTCACCGGCGTTTCGCGACATAGGCGTTCGCTCGTGCGACGCGCACTCATTGGACCGGTGCGTGATCGCGACGCACGGTGATTGGATAGACGAAATACGTCATCCGACAGGCGGCGCGGCAGTCGAGCGACCGAATTTAGGCGGCGGCCAAAGACCAAAATAGGACGTTTTGATCCTTGGAGGAAGGCGGTTCGTTTAAGCCATAGATCGTCGGGATCCGCGGCCGCGGTCGAGAGATATCGTGTTCAAAGACACACAGACAGAGTGACAGACAGCGCGCGATTAGTAGAGAGGATAGTCACTCCTTTCCTCGGAATCTGAACTGCTCACGCGGAATTTCAGCATTTTGTAGCGATTTTAGACAAAACCTTACCAAAAATTGACAATTTTGGACTTCTAAATCTGTCTATCGCTCGCAGTACAACAAACGCGGCTAAAATACGCGCGGTGCCACGCAAAATTTCGATATTTTGACAGCTGAGTCAACGCGACATGTGATTTTAGCAACGCTTTCTTTCTAAGTGCTTTCTAGCCGAGGGCTACAGTAATACTTGAATTAGCGCGCAGTAAAACTTCCGCAAAATCTGCTATCTCGGGACGCGCCGTCAGCAAAATAGCTATTTGTAAGTGTGATATAACAGCGTTTGATTACTTTTCCCAACCAGAGTTTTGACAGCTCAGAGAACGGTTGCAAAGTACAATTCAAACATTACACATTCGGAGCGCAAGCTATTCCGTTATACCAATCATACTGTACTGCGCGCTATACGAGGTTCTCGCCAAGTCGGGTCCCACAGCGACTTGTATTTTATGTACAGGAATTAAAAACCGCACTGAGAAATCCCTGCGTATGTCTTGTTGGTAAAAGGCAATACAAGATGGTTAATTCTGTCAATCGCACTGTTGGTGTAACGGCTGGCAAATACCGTAAATACTCTAATAACCCCCCCCCCCCCCCGTAAATATGAGTACGAGTACGTTTACTTAGTTTTCCAGAAATAACTAAGCAGGTAAGAAACTAAGTACTCTGTTTCAAAATAACGAAGTAAAACTTGTCAAGTAAGTACTTAGGTACTTAGTTTCAAACAGCCACCACTAGAGTTTTCGCAGTGCGACCATCTTCATTCTAACAGCAAGAGAAGACGCCTGTGTAGCAGTATTAATGGGGCACCTACCGAATTTGGTATTGAGCGTGCGTGTTTTTTCGCCGCGCCTCAGCGCGGCGAGGTGTATATATACGGATGACAATGTCTGTCTGTGTGTCTGTGTGTCTGTGTGTCTGTGTGTCTGTGTGTCTGTGTGTGTGTCCGTCGCACAAAAGTAAGACATGAGGCATATGTGGTCAAGTAGAGGCGATGTCGCTGAGTACGGATCCGATGTCCGTTTCTGTTGCTAATTTCGCATTTTCGAGATATTCGCAATTAAAATTCGAAAATGTCAAAATCGACTTTTTTGTCTGATGCGCTAGCCGCGAAATTTCTTCAGAAATGGAAGGAGCATGGACCGCGGATAATTTGTAACACAAAAGAAATTTTTTGAAAATGTGGAATTTGATAGAAATACGCGATTATTTGTCAAAATTTCATAAATTGACTAAAATACAACGTCATTTATTGACGAATGTGAATGCAGAAATGGAAAGGTCGTATGCCAACAAGGATTTGTGACATAGTTTTGCAGTTTTTAAAAATTGCAATTTCGAGATATTTTCAATCAAAATATGAAAATGTCGAAAATCGACTTTTTCACCTGATGATATAGCGGCGAAATTTCTTCAGAAATGGAAAGAGTATAGACTGCGGATAATCTGTAACGCAAGAGAAAGTTTTTGCACGCATGGAATTTAATAGAAATACGTGATTATTTTTCAAAATTCCGTAAATCAACAAAATAGAACGTCGTGTTTTGATGAATTTGAACGCAGAAATGGTAAGGCCGTATGCCAATAAGAATTTGTGACACAGTTTTGCAGTTTTAATAAATTCCAATTTCAAGATATTTAGAATTAAAATTTAAAAAAATGTCAGAATCGAGATTTTCGTCTGATGGCCAGAACAGCTGTTTATTGATGAATGTGCACTCGGAAACAGAAATGCGTACGCTGTACACAGGAATTCGCTCGCACCAAACTTTGGCAAGGTTTTTTTGTTGGATGTGACGTTTTCACACAGGTATGAAACATCAGATAAACGGCGTCGTATCATGCCGATAACATATAGCGAACGCGGCGATATCACTGAGCTTCAGATCAGCTGTACAGACAACCGTATCGTGGAGATAGCTGCACTTGGCATTAAGGTACACATTCTCAAGACACTTTCTCCAGATGCGGCTAATGGTGTGTGTAAAGTCCACTATACTGTTCACCAAAATTTGACAGACACAAAGTGTAGGTTGAACTTTTTACACACACAGCTTGTTGCGTGGCGCAATACTTTTGATTATGTTATAAGTGTGCTGTATGTTTCTAGTGGTGTTGTTAATTTTGTTTCGTTTTGAGCTTATTGCGTTGCTGTGTTTTGACGATCTCTTATTTCAATGCGGCGCTCCGCTTTCAGGAGAGCGTAAACGATGCTTGATTGAGAATTTGGCTCTCAGACCCACCGCCCAATTCCTATCCCCCGCTACACTACACACGTTACACGTTCTAGCTATGTAGACAAGACATTGTATTGTAGTGAACTATAACCGCATTTCCAATCCCGTGTGGCTCGAGACAAACAAACGATAAGCGAGCGAAGCCTGCCTAAAGCGTCATTCCTTACAATTGGGCTACCTTTGGCTATCACTCATCATCACACTACAATCGTGGCGAAATGTCCCATTTCCCGAGGCAGTTTCTCCTGCAGCGTCTGCCAGTGCCCAACGGTCGCATCCCACATCTCGATGGAGTCGAGGTCGTGGCAGCCGTTTTCTCGGCAGTTGTTTCCTCCCAGGGCGTAGAGTCTGCCCTGGAACTCGGCCAGGCCGAACCAGATCCTTTTTTCTCCCATGGAGGGGAAGGGCAGCCAACGGTCGGTGGACACCTCGTAGCGCTCGCAGCTGCTTAGGTAGTTGCTACTGCTCTTGCGTCCTCCGCAGAAGACGATGGAGGGCTGGCCTTCCACCGTCACGGTCGCCGCTGCCCCATATCCCTTCCATTCACTCATTCTGTCCATCTCCGCCCATCCACTCCCACTCTCGACGTCGTAGCGCAGGGTGCTGTAGCTGTATCCGTAAATGTCGTAAACATATCCTCCAATGACGTAGAGGAAGGGGTGGATGAAGGCAGCGCTGGCACCCCACACTCCGAAGGGCAAGTCGTGTGGCAGTGTCTGCCAGGGACCCTCGGCAGAAGACAGCCACTCGCAGCTGGACAGGTAGCTTCTATTGTTGCCTCCGCAGACAAAGAAGCGGCCGTCTAAATGCCAAAGTATGTAAGCACACAAATCAGTAAGACAATCGTTTTAAATGGTGTGCTGTGTGCAACAATACCCAAGGTAATTTTGACTGCAGCCAGAAGGCAGAAATACACCTGACACGGCAGAGGGAGGATTACATACAGTTATCACCGCCTGTTCCCCAGTTACATACTTATGAATATGGCTAACGTACTGTACCTGCGAGTACCTTACCTACCTAGGTACATATTATCTCAGACAGATACAGTAGGTGTCACGTTTAGCGGTTGCACATTGTACCTCCCACTGAGTAGGCAGCATGACCCCTGCCCACGCTCAAGGGCGGTCCGTCCACGAATGAGTCGGCGTTGGGTGCCAGCAGCTCCGTTGAATTGCAGTAGTTCTCAGTTGGATCAAAACAGTATCCACCGGCGACGACCAGCGTCCCGTCGGCCAGTCTGCCTGCCGCGTGCCAGATTCTTCCCCTTCTCAGTGTCTCCTCCCGGCTGACCAGCTCTCTGGTCCTGGGATAGAAGGCCGCCACTTCGTCTTTTGTGGGATTGCCGCCCGTGACGACGATGGCGTCTGAAGAGAAGGAAGAAGGGATGAGTATCGAGCTGAGATTTCAGAAAGAGTGCACCTATTGCTAAAGTGACGACACTTTGCCAATGGGCAAACTACATTTTACTCTCACCGAACTCGAACGTTGAAACAACCTACACATGCACTGCGACATTCCCAAGTAGGTACAGTGAAAAGCTGTTGTTTAGCCAGTAACTGAACTGAGTTAATTAGTAACCTAACATATTTGGTCAGTTAACAAGCGTATGTAGTTTTGCACTCTTTTGTTGGTTTGTCAAAAGAAGTGACAGTAAATATGTATTGTTGCGATTAATTGTGTGAAAGAAGTTCTGGTATTTTTTCGCCGCGCCTCAGCGCGGCGAGGTGTATATGTAGGTATATGTGACGTCCAGAACCGGCATTCGTCCAGAACCCGCATAATGCGGATTCTGGACGCGGCGCTGTCCAGAATCGGCCTTGGAGGTAGGAGAACCATGCTCTTGGCTCTGTATACGTAACTTGGACGTCCAGAATCTGCATGTCAATCGAATACAATGTTACTATCTATGAAAGAATGATATTCTTTTGAAGTCAGGCTATGCTTAGGCTCGCCCTGCGCCCACAGTTCACAAGAGTCAGTCGGCGTCGCAGTCTGGCGGGTCGAAGCTTAGGCTTAACGCGACCGGTGACCGACTTCAGGGCGCGCAAAGCGCGCCCTGAAGTTGGTAGTTGTTGTTGTTGTTGTTGATGCTGGCCTCTTCTAGGATCGAGTGGCCCAAAGGCCGGTACGACGTACGAACAGCAGGACGTCTCGCGGGGATTCCTACAGGCATCTCAGCGTGGGGTCTCCGCCTAGACACTGGCGGCGCTGAGCCTCCCATCTGGGGCAGGTGAGTAGGAAGTGTTCTGTGCAGCAACGCGGGCCGGCGCTTCCCCCTCTGCGCCTCTCACCTGCCGGTTCGCGAGCAGGTCGGCCGGCGCCTGCGGCAGTCGTCACTACGTCTCACTCTCCTTCACGCCGTCCGAAACGACCTGGAGAGCCTCCCTGCCGGAGACGTAGCGCGCAGCACTTAGGCGGAGCTCTACTTCTCGCCTTCTCTCTCTCTCTCTGACACTAGGCGGAGCAACTCTTCTCGCCTCTCTCTCCAAGACACTGTGCAACTGTGCAGTGCTTCTGTGCGGTGCCTTTCTCAGTCGTTGTTCCGGCGCACGGCGACTGACTTCCAACGAAGCAACCACAAAGCCAAAGCAACAGCACACAGCGCGAGCCTCTCACTTCTCTACTCGAGAAAAGGTAGCGAGAGAACCAGAGATATCGACGCGCCTATCTGCTTTTACGCTAGAGCGACTAGGCACGGCGAAACGACGCGCAGCGACTTCCCGCGCGAACGAATAATCGCGGGGATGTGTGTCACAGATTACACACTCAAAGGCGCATAACTCGCGCTTACAACAACGAAACGCGGAAAGGCAAGCACCGGCGGATAGCTCAAGTTACGAGCTACCTAACGGTAACAAAACCAACACAAAATACTAAACGACGAAGAAGCAAGCAACGAGAAACCACTCCGACCTAGCACAAAACCACTCTAACAGGGGCAAAAGAGGGCGATAACTAACAGGAAAGGGGAAAACAGCAGACGGAGGCAAAACCTAACGCAAGGGAACAATGTAGGAAGGCCAATTATCCTACATCCTCCGTCCTGGCTGCATCGATCGCCCTCGATCGATTCAGGGGGGTCGAAGCGATCCTTGGCGCAGCAGAAGCTCCTTGCTCTGCAGCGAGTGCTTGATCTTCACGTGGGCCAGCCCGATGGCTGTGGGATGGGGGCTCCCCGCTCTCCCTGGGGTGGGGTCGAACCCGGCTTCCCCATTGCCCACGACTTCCTCGTCCAGATGTCGCGGTGACAGAAATCGGCGACCAGTGGACCCAGGCTCCCAGTGGAATCCTTGGCTGGCCTTCTTCAGCCCCTGCTTGGCCTTGGAGTGGCTCTGGCAGTTGCCGCTGTGGCCCAGCTTGGTCGACTGGCCGTCCACGTCCAGCAGCGTCTTCTTCTTGCTCCGTCGGCGCACACCACCGACCCTCCTGGCCTTCTGCACCTTGGAAGGCGCGCCAGGAACCATCTGCAGCTGGTAGCAGTGACCGCGCACCTGGGGTTCCTCAGCGAGCAGACTAGCCGCTCTTCTGCTTTCACCCTCCAGGCCGGTTTGCTCTGCAGTCTCTCCATGGGGGTCCGCCCTGGCTTGTCCCAAGCCAGGGGCTCCCACTTGGCACCCAAACTCAGCCGTTGGGACCACCTGACATCCCTTGTCAGCCGTTGGGGGGTCCGCCCTGGCTTGTCCAAAGCCAGGGTCTCCCTCCTGGTCACCAACAGACTCACTGTCATCCTCAGAGGGGGGTCCACTGGGGCACCTTCCTCCCAGCAGGGTGCGCTGCCTCTGCAACGTATTCACCCTTCCCTGCCCCTCAGCTTCGTCTTCGTCCATCAGCGCAGAAACCTCCACCCAGGTCAACTCTCTTGGCACCAGCGGAGGCTGCTCTGTCCTCTGCAGACCACTCTGCTGCTGCCCCACCTTCTCTTGCTTCACCTCCACAGGTGGGGGCTTCGTCGGACAGTTCCGCGCCACATGGCCAAACTTGTGGCAGCTGAAGCATTCAGTCAATGGATAGCCTCGGGCGTCAGTGGGCCGTTGCTGCCCCCTGTTGCCACCAGACTGGGCATCACTGGGCTGCTGTCCGCCTCCTCGACCACCCTGGGCGCCTCCTTCGACCGCCGCCTTCTTCTGACCAGATTGACCACTCTGCCCTCCCTTGGCAGGCTTCTCTGGAGTCTTGGCGTCCAGCACGTTGCGAACGTACTGACACAGACCCTCCAGAGTCTTGGTCTCACTGACAGCGTAGGCAGAAGCAGTCAGATCGTCTGGGAGACTTCTCAACAACTGGTCGCTTACCATGTCGTCCCAGATGCTTGGCTGGGTCGGCCAAGCTTTGTAGACTAGCCCTCGCAAGGCCGCCACGAACGCCTCGATCGACTCACTTCCCCTGCTCCAACCTCTGTTGAAGAACTCCTTGAGGCAGACGTGCGTGGGCCTGTGGTCGGCGTAGACGGCCGCCAACTTCGCCACCACCGCCTCATAGTCAGCCAAATCGCCAAGTGCTTCTCGCGTCTGGTGTGTCAGCTCGCAGGGGTGGTCCTTGAGAAAGGACTGCAGCGTCACCAACCACAGTGACCTGGGCACCTGCGTGGCCACCATTCGGTCCTCAAACGCCCTCTGGAAGCTATTCCAGTCACTGCCCACCTCCCCACGGAAGTGTGGCAGCGCTCCCATGTCTCGACTCGACAACACTGTTGGCGCTGTAACAGTCTGCCCTGGAGCGACAGTGGGCTGCACCTTCTGCGTCCACGCCCAACCCGCAGCCTGGGTCCACGACCACTCACCTTGGCTAGCCATCGCAGGTGGCAGCACTGGCATGGGGGTTGGCGCTGGCGGCGGCACCACTGGAGGCACCAGCGGAGCCGGGGGCCCACCCAACTGACCCGCTCCACTCGACGCGTTCACTCTGACACTGGGAATCCCTCCCAGCGCCGCTTGGCTCGACGTCGTGGTGGTCGTCGCCTGCATGCCACTCGCAGTGGTCACTGGCAGGGACTGGTGGCGCCGACGCGACAACAGACGCACTACTGACTCCACCAGTGCCACCGTTCCACCTGTCGGCAGCCAAGGAGAGTGGTCGTGGAACCAGGCCACTGGCTGGACGTGGACGCAGAAGGCGGCAGCCCAGTGTCGCTCCAGGGCAGACTGTTCCAGCGCCGATGGTGTTGTCGAGTCGAGATATGGGAGCGCTGCCACACTTTCGTGGGGAGGTGGGCAGTGACTGGAACAGCTTCCAGAGGGCGTTTGAGGACCGAATGGTGGCCACGCAGGTGCCCAGGTCACTGTGGTTGGTGACGCTGCAGTCCTTCCTCAAGGACCACCCCTGCGAGCTGGCGCACCAGACGCGAGAAGCGCTTGGCGATTTGGCTGACTATGAGGCAGTCGTGGCGAAGTTGGCGGCCGTCTACGCCGACCACAGGCCCACGCACGTCTGCCTCAAGGAGTTCTTCAACAGAGGTTGGAGCAGGGGAAGTGAGTCGATCGAGGCGTTCGTGGCGGCCTTGCGAGGGCTAGTCTACAAAGCTTGGCCGACCCAGCCTAGCATCTGGGACGACATGGTGAGAGACCAGTTGTTGAGAAGTCTCCCAGACGATCTGACTGCTTCTGCCTACGCTGTCAGTGAGACCAAGACTCTGGAGGGTCTGTGTCAGTATGTGCGCAACGTGCTGGACGCCAAGGCCCCAGAGAAGCCTGCCAAGGGAGGGCAGAGTGGTCAATCTGGTCAGAAGAAGACGTCGGTCGAAGGAGGCGCCCAGGGTGGTCGAGGAGGCGGACAGCAGCCCAGTGATGCCCAGACTGGTGGCAACAGGGGGCAGCAGCGGCCCACTGACGCCCGAGGCTTCCCTTTGACTGAGTGCTTCAGCTGCCACAAGTTTGGCCACGTGGCGCGGAACTGTCCGACGAAGCCGCCACCTGTGGAGGTGAAGCAAGAGAAGGTGGGGCAGCTGCAGAGTGGTCTGCAGAGGACAGAGCAGCCTCCGCTGGCGCCAGGAGAGTTCACCTGGGAGGAGGTTTCTGCGCTGATGGACAGAGATGAAGCTGAGAGGCAGGGAAGGGTGAATACGTTGCAGAGGCAGCGCACCCTGCTGGGAGGAAGGTGCCCCAGTGAAGCCCCCTCTGAGGATGACTGTGAGTCAGTTGGTGACCAGGAGGGAGACCCTGGCTTTGGACAAGCCAGGGCGGACCCCCCAACGGCTGACAAGGGGTGTCAGGTGGTCCCAACGGCTGAAGTCGGGTGCCAAGTGGGAGCCCCTGGCTTGGGACAAGCCAGGGCGGACCCCCATGGAGAGACTGCA
>JASAMZ010006737.1:5000-25790 GCA_030248115.1 Linhomoeus sp. GSCO2_2 | reverse complement strand
GATCCCTTCGGGCACTACTCTGCCCTGTGGGTCTGTGGAACTCTCCCTCTGGTGCTCCCCTCGCTTCAAGTGGACCATCCCTTCAAGTGGTCCTTTCCCATTCTGGATCCATTTCCGGCCTACTCCCTCTGCTTCCGGTCGGCCATTGTTTCGCGCTGATTTGTTCTTTTCATTGTTTGCGGTTCTCCCGTTGTTGTTGTGTTCGCTCCTATTTGTTCTCCGGCGGGAGTGTCGCGTCTTCGCGTGATTATTTTGTTTGAGCCGGCGCGTTACCGTAAACTTATTGCCGCAGCTTCGTCGTTAATTCAAATTCAAACGTCCGCGCTTTTCGTTCTGTTATAGGCAGCGAGCATACAAGATACGGTATAGGCAGTCGTCCCTAGTGTGGCTTATAGGGGTGATTCGACACGTTTTCCTTCAGTCGGGAAGAGGCTCGCTTTCTGTTTCCTGTTTTCCTAGCCAGCGCCAAGCCGCTCTGTTCGGCCGTTCCCTACATATTCCACCTCCTGTGTGTGTGTGCGCGTGCTCCCGAAAAAACCGTTCTGTCCAAATCTGTCCTCTCGAATCAATCAATCAATCACTAGACACAGGTTCCTACCACCTATCAGCTCTCCCTCAACCACTCATATCGGCCTGTGCTCTAGAAAATTGCAAAGAGTTGCGTTCTTTCTGCAGAGAGTGCGAGAGTTCATCGCCCGCATGCTCCGCTTCATGAGCCTCTGCTTCGCAAGAGGGTATTGCATAGCAATATTGATTTCGCCCGCGATTTGGCTTTTAGAGCAAGAACATCCCTCTTTCAACCAACGCTTTTTAAAAAGTGACAAAAACTTGTGAAAGTTTTGGCAAACAATTGACAGAGCTCAAACAGCACACTACGAGCAATCAAACCGTGTCGCACTTCTGCATGTAGCAAAGAGCGATCTTAGTGTTAAAATATCGAGAATGGCGTAACTGTCACTAGGATGCACTGGTTAAAATCGGCACGGTGCGGAAAACGAGGCAAATCAGCAGACTGGAACTGACTTATTGCTGAATCATAATTCAGTACAGCTAGTCGGCTAGGTATGCAGTGTGCTCAACAAGGAATCGCCACAACTGTACAACCGTGCTTTGAAGTCAGCCAACTGAGGACTTCCCCGCCTCGGCCCCGCGACGCAGTAAGCGTTCTGCTACGTCTGATACCCGATGCATCACAAGTCGTCGCGCTTCCCCATTGCACACCTGGGTTTTTTTGCGTAATATTGGGCGTATTCACGCCCAAAATTTCTGGAATACGCCTAGAAATTTTGACTAGGCGTAAACTTTTACGCCTAGAAATTTAGCTCTGGAAGTCTACCATAGAGGACTTTTTCAGCAGAAGGAATCTATTTTTGGAAAAAAAATTTCGCCTGCGGCGCTATTTTGAACGATTTCGGTTCATTTCAGGCTCAAAACTTGCTGTTGAAGCGATCCGTGAAGATTTTTTGTTGATTTTACCTTCATTTAAGCAGATTTCGTTGCAATCAGTGCAGAATGTAGCGATATTTCGGTTAATTTGGTTACGTTTTTGGACTTAATTTTCGCTGTAATTTTTCGTGTACGACAAAATTTTGGGAAATACGCCTAAAATTTTTGGCTAGGCGTACGCCATACGCCTAGATCTCGGACGAAAAAAAAACCCTGCACACGCCTACACTATCGGCATCCGCAAAAGGTCAAAGGCGCCAAGAAACGTCGATGAACCATAGGTACCGTCGAACTGTGTCGGTGAAAGGCGTTGACAAACAATCAAATCGGTGTCTCGTTTGTGTGACCAGCTGCTACAGTTACAGTACCTTCCCAATCGTTCGACGCGTCAATCGAGCACCCACCCGCAGCTTTCATGCGAGTCGGTAAAGTTCATCACTGTAGCGGCGTCATCGCTCTTTTCAAGTGCCGTCCTGGAGACAGCGCATTGCCTTAGATAAAAGGCGCACCAAAAGCACGAGGTAGCCACCCATCCACCAAACCCGACTACTGCAGTAATGGGAGAAGAATAAACTAAGGACAACACAAATTTTTGAGCCATGCGCGCCATTCTCGTCGCCGTCGCAGTGGAAACACTCTTCGTCCTGGCATCTTCGCTGAACTATCCGCCTGTGAGTAAAGTGCTACCGGTTATAAGTCATTGGTGCACGACTTCATGACAGTCTTCTCGCTGTTTGTGTCATTTTCGTTTCATTCGGTTCGGGGACGCGTCGGTCTCTGAGCAGAATTGCATGACACTCGCCTAGTAAAGACTCGTTTCTACCGGTTTTTTTTCGAAAAAGCGCCCCGGGGCGCTAATTAGGTTTTGGCACTTTCGGCGAGCGCAGAATCAAACCAAATAAGCGCCCCGGGGCGCTTAATTGGAAAGTCTAATCTTATGAGTTTTCGGCACTTCTATCGGATACATAGCTTGTGTTAACAGAATTGCATAATCGGTAAATACTGGTAATGCCAAATCGTATATTTACAGGTCTAAACGCATAATTCGTTGAATTCTCTTACGAAATGTGGTGTTCAGACTCAAATCAACCGCTGAGACTCTTAATTTTCTTGGTGAGTGATCAGCGCAAGGTCGCAAAATGCCCATTCTGTTCAAAGAATCTTTTCTCTAAATAAGCGCCCCCGGGGCGCTTATTTGGAACGGCATCCCAAATAAGCGCCCCGGGGGCGCTCGTTTGGGGGGGCGCTTTTTCGGAAAAACCCGGTACATGCATGTGAATGGAATGGACCAGCACGACATGTCACATGATGTCATCATCCAGTTTCAGCCCATCCTTCAACCATGCTTCATTCAGATGCCGAGCAGCGTTCCGCACGAGTGCCGACTCGACTGGACAGTTACATCGACACCTGTCGCAGGGCTAGGAGACAGAAGATCGGCTGCGAAATGGCCGAGCCCCGACTCTGCAAATGCGTCAAAAAGGTGAGAGTGTTTGTTTTGGTTCTGTTTTAGAACTGGAGGAGTGTTTGTTTGGAGGTGAGAGTGTTTGTTAGGTGTATTATAGCAGACATGTAGCGTAGGCAGATTATAGCGAGATAAAGAACAAATTTCTTACACCGACCGTGCGAAGCGTACTGCACAGTCTAGGAAACGACACTGTAATTGTCGCGTTTTAGCATGGAGGAAAGGACTGCGACTTCTGAGAAGCCGTGGTCCACACCACTGTAGAGTGACGAGGAAGGTCGTCATCGGTTCTCCATAAGACAGCCTTAGTTGTCAATTTCTGTTTTTCATTTGGATGACAAGTTGAGAATGTGGTATTACTGAACGAATAACTGGTTTGGTGAAAAGACCACTTCGATTGTGGCTGAGGTTAGGTCAAATGACGTCACACGCTACCACTCCACACCACTCCTTAATAGATGCGTGACACACAGCGGAAGAGCTTTGCACAGCCTGATTTTGCGCCTAACGAAACATGCAGCACGAGAACGAACACCGTTGCTTAGCAGCGCAGATCAGTCGCCACATTGAAACGCAGATCCATCTGTTCGTCGCGAAATCAGTGTCCTGACGAGCCAGTCAAACTGCCAGAGTAGACTGAACTGTCTATGACTCTGCCAGAATAGACGAATCTGTATTCTGTACTCAGGAGTTAAGACCCTCTGCCCCTCACCCCATCTCTTCCAATCGATGGCTAGATTTGTGGTTCACTGATTCCTGAGTCGACTGGAGCTGGCTGTCAGCATCCCATTCCTAGAGAGCCAATCAACACAAGGCCAGACAGTTCAGAACAATGGCCCGCCATAACGAGATGATTGCATAGGACAAACTTCCGCTTGGTTGATTCCAGAGATGTTTGCCAAAGACAGTCTACACCACTCAACATCCGCGAAGACCTGACTTTAAGGAAATCTGGAGAGAACGTCAATAGCCACAATGACAGGAGCGTTTGACAAAGTCGCTCTGCTTTGCGTGGCCCTGCTCCGCCAGATCTACTCAACCGCGTCTGCGCCAGGTGTAGTGTGGCAAAACTGTCGATCTCACATGAAACACACTTGATCAAAATTGAGGAAGTACGTATCGCGATTCACAACAGGACGACAAACAGAGTTCTTTGGCGTTCTAGCCTGTCAGAGCAACCTGAACGGCCGCTGCATCTTCAGCCCCGAAAATAATGGTGGCCGTGAATGGGCTCGCGCGCAATGCGAAGCGCAGGGAGCCCAACTGGCCACCCATGTCACTCTGGAAGAGTACAACACGTTCCAGGGGGCAACTGGTATGTTGTCTCAAGTGACACTCCACTCCAAAGTATCGCAAATAACCTATTCGTTTTCCATCAGACTTTGCTGACATCCACACACGACAAAGATACATGAAAAGGATCAGCTTGAACACCCTAGGCACGCCTGAACGTATCTTTGTCCCGCGTGAATTTGAGCAAATTTTGTTGGAAAACGCAAGTTATTTGCGATCAAAACTAGGAATAGATAAACGTGACACGCTGTAGTAGAAAATTATAATCAAAGTGCCATTGACAGATTAAATATGTGGGTTGTCATCAAAATACCACTTTTTCTAGTCACACCATGGTATTTCAGGCAACATCGCCTACTTTCACGTGGGGCTGTCCCAGAAGGAGGGACAGACCAATCCTCGGGATGGATGGCAGTGGGAGATCGACGGATACCTCTTCGAAGCCGAAGGCGTCAACTGGAAAATGGGCCAACCCAACAGAAACAAGACGGCGAACAGCTGTGGCTTCACTGGCTGGGGCCATCCGGGTCAGTATGTGGACGGGAGCTGCGACACCAACGGCCGTCCTCTCTGCCTGTTGAGAGGTGGGTAGAAGAGATAGATAGTGGGATTTGATCGTATAGAAACCTAAAGCCAAGCGAGAGATCGTTATCATTGCACAGAGCCCATCCAAGGCAAGCGTCGTCTGAAGCTGTGGGCAAAGGGCGCGCGTCTCACCACGCTGGCAAAGGATAGGATGCAGACGAGCGATGCTGTCGTCTGCTCCCACGCATGCGCCAAGCGCGCCGCCTGCCGAGCCATCAGCGTGGACGCACAGAGATGCACCTTGCACCTGGAGGATGTTACCCAAGCGAATCTTGGAGAAGAAGACGGCTGCAATGTTTGGAAGGTGATTGGGTGGTGATGACAAGGCAGTGGAAATGTGATTCTTACTGCGCGATGCTGCTCGCTGATACAGTATGTATGGTGGTGGGTTCTGAACGAGTCCACACCAAATTACTGAACGAGTCCTCACCAAATTACTGAACGAGTCCACACCAAATTACTGAACGAGTCCACACCAAATTACTGAACGAGTCCACACCAAATTACTGAACGAGTCCACACCAAATTACTGAACGAGTCCACACCAAATTACTGAACGAGTCCACACCACTATCGAACGCGTAAATCGTAAGCCTGAGCAGGCGGCTAAGCATACAAGGAGGAGATCGTAGGCCTGAGCCGGCGGCTAAGCATACTAGGAGGAGATCGTAGGCCTGAGCCGGCGGTTAAGCATACTAAGAGATCGTAGGCCTGAGCCGGCGGTTAAGCATGCTAGGAGGAGATCGTAGGCCTGAGCCGGCGGTTAAGCATACTAGGAGGAGATCGTAGGCCTGAGCCGGCGGTTAAGCATACTAGGAGGAGATCGTAGGCCTGAGCCGGCGGTTAAGCATACTAGGAGGAGATCGTAGGCTTGAGCCGGCGGTTAAGCATACTAGGAGGAGATCGCAGGCCTGAGCCGGCGGTTAAGCATACTAGGAGGAGATCGTAGGCCTGAGCCGGCGGTTAAGCATACTAGGAGGAGATCGTAGGCCTGAGCCGACGGTTAAGCATACTAGGAGGAGATCGTAGGCCTGAGCCGGCGGTTAAGCATACTAGGAGGAGATCGCAGGCCTGAGCCGGCGGTTAAGCATACTAGGAGGAGATCGTAGGCCTGAGCCGGCGGTTAAGCATACTAGGAGGAGATCGTAGGCCTGAGCCGGCGGTTAAGCATACTAGGAGGAGATCGTAGGCCTGAGCCGGCGGTTAAGCATACTAGGAGGAGATCGTAGGCCTGAGCCGGCGGTTAAGCATACTAGGAGGAGATAGAAGGCCTGAGCCGGCGGTTAAGCATACTAGGAGGAGATCGTAGGCCTGAGCCGGCGGTTAAGCATACTAGGAGGAGATCGCAGGCCTGAGCCGGCGGTTAAGCATACTAGGAGGAGATCGTAGGCCTGAGCCGGCGGTTAAGCATACTAGGAGGAGATCGTAGGCCTGAGCCGGCGGTTAAGCATACTAGGAGGAGATCGTAGGCCTGAGCCGGCGGTTAAGCATACTAGGAGGAGATCGCAGGCCTGAGCCGGCGGTTAAGCATACTAGGAGGAGATCGCAGGCCTGAGCCGGCGGTTAAGCATACTAGGAGGAGATCGTAGGCCTGAGCCGGCGGTTAAGCATACTAGGAGGAGATCGTAGGCCTGAGCCGGCGGTTAAGCATACTAGGAGGAGATCGTAGGCCTGAGCCGGCGGCTAAGCATACTAGGAGGAGATCGTAGGCCTGAGCCGGCGGTTAAGCATACTAGGAGGAGATCGTAGGCCTGAGCCGGCGGCTAAGTGGGCGCAGGGCGAGCCTAAGCATAGCCTGATTTGGAAGGAATACACTGTGTCCGAAACTAATTCAGAAAAGGAAGAACGGCTATCGTCTGACGCTTCATGCGATTGCCGCCTAGACGGCAATCGCCTGAAGACGGCCATCGCCTGTGGCAGAGTCATTCAGTAATTTCTGCTGAAGTCGGTCGGGAAGGGGGGGGGGGGGGTGTGGACTCATTCAGTAATTTGGTGTGGACTCATTCAGTAACTTCCGCTGACATCCGGCCGGAAAAGAGGGTGTGGACTCATTCAGTAATTTGGTGTGGACTCATTCAGTAATTTGGTGTGGACTCGTTCAGTAATTTGGTGTGGACTCATTCAGAATTAGCCATGGTGTGTTGTTCCCTTTTTTTTGTTTGGTGGAGTGTTCCTTCCGCTCCGCTGCGTTGTTCTGTGCTTCGCTCTATAGGTATGGTATGTTGGGTGGGGGAGTGATGCCGCGGTTGGAGCATGTGGCAGACAAACGGCGATCCGCTGTGCGTATGTGAAACGAAAGCAGACATCGGATATCGCTATTTGCGAGGGAGCACGACTTGCGGTGGGTATGTGCGAGCGGTGGGCGCATGGGAGTTCACCTGAAGTCAGAGTCATGAGCCAAACAAACTCAACTGTCTACTATACCAGAATGCGCGAACCTGTACTCAGAGTTAAAAGACATCCCATTCCATCCAAACTGAAGCTAGACCTATGGTTCAATGATTCCTATTTTGGTTAGAGCTGGCAGTCGGCATCCCTTCCTAGACAGCCAATCTACAGACGGCTAAACAGTTTAGAACAATGGCCCGCCATCACCAGACGGTTACAAAGGACAAACTTCCGCTCTGTTGATTTGAGCTTGGCTGTCAAAGCCGCCGCCTGCCACCGCAGTGTTGAGAGTGAGAGCGAGTTGACAGCAACTCAATCAAGTTGTTGTGCTTCTCTCAAGGGGGTGGATGGAAGATATCGAGGTACTCCAGGCAACATTGGCTACTTCCACGTGGCGTGGGTCTGACACAGAATGAGGGCCAGGCCAATCCCAGGGATGGCTGGCAGTGGGAGATCGACGGCTACCTCTTCGAAGCCGAGGACGTCGTCTGGAGATCTGATCAACCCGATGGGGCAGGCGACTGCGGCTTCACTGGCAACGCGTACTCGGGAAGGCACGGGGACGCGGCGTGCGGCACGATGGGACGCCCTCTCTGCCAATTGATAGGTGGGCAGCCGAGATAACGATTGTGTTAGTACTACACCAAAACCAGAGATCGTTATCGTCGCACAGAGCCGATTCCGATTCGAAGCCCCGGGGCTTGTATTAGGTTTTGACCGTTTTGGCAAGGCCACTTTGACTCCAAATAAAGCCAAATACAAAACAATGGAAACGTGTCGTTGAGGTACAACTTTCACTAGGGTTCACTGGTTAATATCGGCACGGTGCGGAAAACGAGGCAAATCAGACTGGCACTGACTAATTGCTGAATCATAATTCAGTACAGCTAGCCGGCTAGGTATGCAAGACAGTGTGCCCAACAAGGAATCGCCACAACTGCACAACCGTGCTTTTAACTCAGCCAACTGAGGACTTCCCCGCCTCGGCCTCGCGACGCAGTAAGCGTTCCACTGCGTCTGATACCCGGCGCATCACAAGTCGTCGCGCTTCCCCATTGCACACGCCCACACTATCGGCATCCGCAAAAGGTCAAAGGCGCTCGGCAAAAGCGCTGATCGACCATATCTAGATAGGTACCGTCGTACTGTGTCGGTGAAAGGCGTTGACAAACAACCAAACCGGCACCTCGTTTGTGTGACCAGCTGCTACAGTTACAGTACCTTGCCAATCATTCGACGCCTCAATCGAGCACCCACCCGCAGCTTTCATGCGAGCCGGCAAAGTTCATCAGCACGAGGTAGTCACATATCCACCAAATCCGACTACTGTAGTAATAGGAGAAGAATAAACTAAGGACAACACAAATTTTTGAACCATGCGCCCCATTCTCGTCGCGGTCGCAGTGGCAACACTCTTTGTCCTGGCATCTTCGCTGAACTACCCGCCTGTGAGTAAAGTGCTACTAGCTATATGTAAGTCATTGGTGCACGACTTCGTGACAGTTTTCTCGCTATTTGTGTCATTTTCGTTTCATTCGGTTCGGGGACGCGTCGGTCTCTGAGCAGAATTGCATGACACTCGCCTAGTAAAGACTCGTTCCTACATGCATGTGAATGGAATGGACCAGCACGACATGTCACATGATGTCATCATCCAGTTTCAGCCCATCCTTCAACCATGCTTCATTCAGATGCCGAGCAGCGTTCCGCACGAGTGCCGACTCGACTGGACAGTTACATCGACACCTGTCGCAGGGCTAGGAGACAGAAGATCGGCTGCGAAATGGCCGAGCCCCGACTCTGCAAATGCGTCAAAAAGGTGAGAGTGTTTGTTTTGGTTCTGTTTTAGAACTGGAGGAGTGTTTGTTTGGAGGTGAGAGTGTTTGTTAGGTGTATTATAGCAGACACTAGCCGTTCCTTCCTGTTGCAAAAGAATTTCTGTGATCTGAATAGCATGGAATGTAGTCGTCAATGGCCGTAATGTCCGGTTGCATGATGTGTCCTGTTGACGGTCTGTCCGTTGCAATGTCTGTCCTGTTGTGAGCCAACGGCGCTGGTCGCCTCGCGCGCGCGCCGCAACGTCCGTCCTGTTCATTGTCAAGGTCTGACCTGTTGCAAGATTTGTCCTGTTGAAGGGTCTGCCCTATTGCAGGGTGTCCTGTTGCAAGGTCTGTCCTGTTGCAAGATCTGTCCTGTTGCAAGATCTGTCCTGTTGCAAGGTCTGTCCTGTTGCAAGATCTGTCCTGTTGCAAGATCTGTCCTGTTGCAAGATCTGTCCTGCTGCAAGATTTGTCCTGGTGCTAGATTTGTCCTGTTGCAAGATCTGTCCTGTTGCAAGATTTGTCCTGTTGCAAAATCTGTCCTGTTGCAAGATTTGTCCTGTTGCAAAATCTGTCAGTCTGTCCTGTTGCAAGATCTGCCCTGTTGCAAGATTTGTCCTGTTGCAAAATCTGTCCTGTTGCAAGATTTATCCTGTGCAAGATGTGTCCTGTTGCAGGGTCTGTCCTGGTACAAAATCTGTCCTGCTGCAAGATCTATCCTGTTGCACGATTTGTCCTGTTGCAAGGCCTGTCCTTTTGCAAGATCTGCATATCGTGTTGCAAGGTCTGTCCTGTTGCAAGCTCTGTCCTGTTGCAAGGTCTGTCCTATTGCAAGATCTATCGTGTTGCAAGGTCTGTCCTGTTGCAAGGTCTGTCCTGTTGCAAGATCTGTCCTGTTGAAAGATGTACATAGATCTGTCCTGTTGAAAGATCTGTCCTGTTGCAAGATGTGTCCTGTTGCAGAAGGTCTGTCCTGTTGCGATCCAACGGTCGCCACGCGCGACCATCCTGTTGCCACGTCTGTCCTGTTGCAAGAGCTGTCCAGTTGCAAGATTTGTCCTGTTGTAAGATCTGTCCTGTTGCAAGATCTCTCCTGTTGCAGGGTCTGTCCTGTTGCAAGATCTGTCCTGCTGCAAGATCTATCCGGTTGCAAGATTTGTCCTGTTGCAAAATCTGTCCTGTTGCAAGATTTGTCCTGTTGCAAAATCTGTCCTGTTGCAGAAGGTCTGTCCTGTTGCGAGCCAATGGCGCTGGCCGCCTCGCGCGACCATCCTGTTGCAACGTATGTACTGTTGCAACATTTGTCCTGTTGCAGAAAGTCTGTCCTGATGCAAGCCAATGGCGCTGACTGCCTCGCGAACGCGCCGTACAAAGCGGCGCGCAAAACAAATGATAGAGAGCGGGCAGATTGTCCTGTTGCAAGATCTGTCCTGTTGCAAGCGAAATAGTCGCTGAAGCGGCTAGAATTGCCTGCGCGAGCATTGTCGTACTGTTCGGTTCTGTTCCAACGCTTAGTTTAGCGAAATAGTCGCTCAAGCGGCTAGAATTGCCTGCGCCAGCGTTGCCGTACTGTTCAATGCCTGCGCGAGCATCGCCGTTGTATTGCCTGGATTGCATTGCACATTGCAAGCCTCTCTGTTGTACCGCGCGACTGTTCGCTTTTGCAAGGCTCTGCTACCGTGTATTGCCGTTCTGTTCAGGCGATGCTTGCGTTTAAGGCAGGCAACAACAGGCGGCGCTAGCCGTGCAGTCATTGATTGCCGCCGCTGGCGTCCCGCTGGCGTCTAGGCGCGCGCGTGCTGAAGCGTCGCGTGGCGAAGTGCTAGCGGGGCAAGCGCATGCTGAAGCGTCGCGTGGCGAAGTGCTAGGAAGGCAAGCGTTACGGACAGACGGACAAAACACCTAGCTGGCATAGTAATGTAGTTATAGCAGACATGTAGCGTAGGCAGATTATAGCGAGATGAGCAACAAATTTCTTTCACCGATCGTACGAAGCGTAGTGCACAGTCTAGGAAACGACACTGTAATTCTCGCGTTTTAGCATGGAGGAAAGGACTGCGACTTCTGAGAAGCCGTGGTCCACACCACTGTAGAGTGACGAAGAAGGTCGTCATCGGTTCTCCATAGGACCGTCTTAGTTGTCAATTTCTGTTTTCGATTTGGATGACAAGTTGAAAATGTGGTATTAGTGAACGGATAACTGGTTTGGTGGAAAGACCACTTCGATTGTGGCTGAGGTCAGGTCAAAATGACGTCACACGCTACCATTCCAACCATGCCTTAATAGATTGGTGAGACACAGCGGAAGAACTTTGCGCAGCCTGATCTGGTCCTGACGAGCCAGTCAAACTGCCAGAGTAGGCTCAACTGTCTATGACTCCGCCAGAATAGACGAATCTGTGTACTGTACTCAGAAGATCCTCTGCTCCTCACCCCGTCTCTTCCAATTGATGGCTAGATTTGTGGTTCACCGATTCCTGATTCGACTGGAGCTGGCTGTCAGGACCGCTTCCTAGAGAGCCAATCAACACAAGGCCGGACAGTTCAGAACGATGGCCCGGCATCACGAGATGGTTACGCAGGGCAAACTTCCGCTTGGTTGATTCCAGAGATGACTGCCAAAGCCAGTCTACACCATTCACCATCCGCGTAGAACTGACACTAAGGAGATCTGGAGAGAACGCCAAAGGACAAAATGACAAGAGCGCTCGGCGGGCTGAAAGTCGCTCTGCTTTGCGTGGCCCTGCTCTACCAAATCTACTCAACTGCGTCTGCGCCAGGTGGTGTGGATGGCTGTGTGTGGCAAAACTGTCAATCTCACCCGAAAGACACTTGATCAAACCAGGCAAGTCGTCCGGGGGACGCAGTATACTCCACAAAAACTTCTACGCATGGTGACTCCTCTGCTGTTGTGGCCTCCTGGCACCCCCAATCGCAAAAGCAATGCTGAATTCGTGATCTATACATCCCAAAATACCCCAGATTTGACATACAACACCCCTGGTTTTCTATGGACTCCGGGAACTGAAATTCTGCACTTGGGGTACGGTAGTATACAAATTCGTCGTAGGTACGTTCAAACATCATCAATACACTGAGCGGATGCCAAATTCGTAACCAGCGCCCCTGAAAACCCCGAAATCGAGCACAATATTGGCAAAGTCGACCCGACGCCCAAAATTCAAACCGACGCGGCAGGGATACTGTAGCTCAGCAAATTTTTCAAAATACTTTTCTGGGCCAGATTTAAGCGCAAAAGCGTTTGAAACCACTTTTGGAACGATTCGGCAACGCATTCGAGCGCTATAGACGCCGAAATGCGAAAATCGCAATTTTCGACCCCGGAGTCGAAAAAGTCGCAGTGTAAGAAAGTTTTTTGTGTTTCGCCCGATTTTCTCCGTTCATGGCTCATTCGATAGAGGACGTCTGGGAAGGAGCAACAAGAGTAGTCTCGCCGCTCCAGCTGCTACCTAGCTCGCACAGCAGCCCGTCAAAGTCGACCCGGGGGCAAAAATCGCGAATTTTTCAAATTTGGCGCCAAAATGGGTCCCGCAGCGATCCAATTCATTTTTTCCACCCTCGGCTCTATCGAGTACTACAACATATCAAAAGATAGCATATACCATTATATGCAACTTTTTCGAGTTCTACCTTGTTTAACCCATTTTTCAGTACTTTGAAAATTGAAATTTTTGAATTTCCCGCCAACGGGGTCCCGCAGCGTGACCCCATATGTCGTGCAGGTTGCCTACCCACTAGGCCTACCCAACGCAAAAGACCGTTTGCAAATCGGCCTCTTCACGCGCGAACGCCATCCGGTCCAAATTACTGCGTTTCGCGCACAATCGCTATACACTCCACACTTTTTTGTGGAGTATAAACAGAGAAAGTACGCATCGCGATTCACAACAGGACGACAAACAGCGTTCTTTGGCGTTCCAGCCTGCCTGAGCAACCTGAACGGTCGCTGCATCTTCAGTCCCGGAAATAATGGTGGCCGCGAATGGGCTCGCGCGCAATGCGAAGCGCAGGGAGCCCAACTGGCCACCCATGTCACTCTGGAAGAGTACAACACGTTCCAGGTGGCAACTGGTATGTTTTCTCAAGTGACACTCCACTCCAAAGTTGGAAGTACAAGGAGTCCCATTTATCTTTTCCTAGTTTTGATCGCAAATAACTTATTCGTTCATCAGACTTTGCTGGCATCCACACATGACAAAGATACATGAAAAGGATCAGCTTGAACACCCTAGGTGCGCCTGAATGTATCTTTGTCCCGCATAAATTTGAGCGAATTTTGTTGGAAAACGCAAGTTATTTGCGATCAAAACTAGGAATAGATAAACGGGACACGCTGTAGTAGAAAATTGTAATTACAGTGCCATCGCCCGATTAAACATGTGGGTTGTCATCAAAATATCACTTTTCCTGGTCACACCATGTATTTTAGGCAACATCGCCTACTTTCACGTGGGGCTGTCCCAGAAGGAGGGACAGACCAATCCTCGGGACGGCTGGCAGTGGGAGATCGACGGATACCTCTTCGAAGCCGAAGGCGTCAACTGGAAGTCGGGCCAACCCAACAGAAACAAGACGGCGAACAGCTGTGGTTTCACTGGCTGGGGCCATCCGGGTCAGTATGTGGACGGGAGCTGCGGCACCAACGGCCGTCCTCTCTGCCTGTTGAGAGGTGGGTAGAGGAGATAGAGAGTGGGATTTGCGCGTATAGAATCCTAAAGCCAAGCGTGAGATCCTTATCATCGAACAGAGCCCATCCAAGGCAAGCGTCGTCTGAAGCTGTGGGCCAAGGGGGCGCATCTCGCCACGCTGGCAAAGGATAGAATGCAGACGAGCGATGCCGTCGTCTGCTCGCACGCATGCGCCAAGCGCGCCGCCTGCCGAGCCATCAGCGTGGACGCACAGAGATGCACCTTGCACCTGGAGGATGTGACCCAAGCTAACCTGGGTGAAGAACAAGGCTGCAATGTTTGGAAGGTGATTGGGTTGTGATAACAAGTCAATGGATGCTTGTTCACAGCGCAATGCTGTGGCGTGTGACCCACGTTCCGAAGGTAAACGACGATCCGTGCTGAAGTTCTGGTTTGAGCGTTGTTTGGCAAAGCCAGCCTGTAGTGGGGGATTACAAAGGGTGCAAGTTTTGCGACAGGTTCGTGATGTTGGTGGGTGCACGTCAGCTCATCAAGCAAGTCAGTGCCATGAGCCAAACAAGCTCAACTGTCTACTCTGCCAGAATAGGCGAACCTGCACTCAGAGTTAAGGCATCCATCCAACGACAGTTCACTGATTCCTGATTCGGCTAGAGCTGGCTGTCGGAATCCCTTCCTAGAGAGCCAATCTAGAGATGGCCGAACAGTTCAGAACAATGGCCCACCACCAAGCAGTGGTTACATAGGACAAGAACAAATCTCCGCTCAGCAGGTTTCGGACTGCCAAAGCCAGCGCCTACCACTTGGCATCAGCAGAGAGCGAGCATTCAGGAACACACTGAAGATGTCACCAAAAGACAGAATGACAGGGCCGAAAGTCGCTCTGCTTTGCGTCACCCTGCTCCGCCAGATATCCTCAGCTGTGTCAGCGCCAGGTACATGGATAAAGCGCGTCGCTGTTCACTAAGGCAGGATGACAAACGACGTTCTTCGGTGTTCTTCCAGCCTGTCAGAGCAACTTGAACGGCCGCTGCCTCTTCTCCATTGGCGGGAACGGCGACCGCGAATGGACTCGAGCAAAGTGTGCAGAACAAGAAGCCCAACTGGCTGCTAGAGTCACTCTGGAAGAGTACAACAATGTCAAGGCTGCAGTTGGTACACGTTGCATTGCTTTCGCCAGAGAAATGCGCGTCTAGACCCAGGATCTGCTAGCGTTCCAGTAATAGGCAGGCATGCCGAGATTAGAAAATCGCATACGACTGTTGTCTGCGGCATTGCTAAGAAGTCGTCCTTTCGTCAAGGCTTCCTGGTCAGTTTAGCTTGTTCTGACCTTGCGGCGACTTGACTGACTGACAATGACAGACAGACAAACTGGACTGGCGCCGCAGTGTTGAGAGTGGGAGCAAGTTGACAGCAACTCAATCAAGTTGTTGTTCTTCTCTCAAGGGGGGTGGATGGAAGATATCGAGGTACTCCAGGCAACATTGGCTACTTCCACGTGGGTCTGACACAGAAGGAGGGCCAGGCCAATCCCAGGGATGGCTGGCAGTGGAAGATCGACGGCTACCTCTTCGAAGCCGAGGACGTCGACTGGAGATCTGATCAACCCGATGGGGCAAGCGACTGCGGCTTCACTGGCAACGCGTACTCGGGAAGGCACGGGGACGCTGAATAAGGTTCTCACAGCTCGTTGAACAAAATGACACAAGATCGAAAACACAACGGACGGTGGGACGCCCTCTCTGCCAGTTGATAGGTGGGCAGCCGTGATAACGATTGTGTTAGTACTACCAAAACCAGAGATCGTTATCATCGAACAGAGCCCATCCAAGGCAAGCGTCGTCTGAAGCTGTGGGCCAAGGGCGCGCGTCTCACCACGCTGGCAAAGGATAGAATACAGACTATAGGGGTGCACTCACTCCCTTGGGCTTAGCCACAGTTTGAATCTGGTGGAAAAGTCATCGCCTGACAATGGAGCACTTTTCCCGGAAGACTCATAGCACTTTTCCTGAAAGAGATGAGGCCGTAGCACTTTTCCCAGAAGAGCCACTCTATACTACTCACTATTACAGCCAGAAGTCACATTCGGTTCACTATGTGCGCCGAATTTGGCGAATGGCTGCAGGCACACTGCCGCCACAGAAGGGCCGTTCGACCACAGACAATCCCTATCAGACAGAAATTCCGTCCGTGCGACTGCCAGAGCCGGTTGATGCACACACTGAATACATAGTCCTATGCAGAACATTGTGGGGAATCGAATGAAGCAAAAATCAGCGCGATACGTCCACTGTAGCTCGAGATATTCAAATTTCTAAAAAACGCGATCAGAATTCAGCGCCTCTGACGCCCTCCTCGGCCACTTCCCTGCTGGACGAGTCGGCCGGCCGAGACAAAATCCGTCCGTGCGGCCGCTGTGGACGTCCGATGGCGGATCTGAAGAGATTAGCGGATTCAGGATTTTTCGGCGCGTCGAATGCAACAGGAACGAACTCTCTATGTCCACTGTAGCTCGAGAAAAAGTTGCCTGTACTGACGCCTATCCTTAAGCATTGATCGCGTTTTCGAGAACGCGATCGAAAAAATTAACGCGATCAAGTGCTCGTGCTTCACGCAAAAGGTTAAGGCACGCTCAAAACGAGTAGGAGAATATTGGGGCACGGGGCTCCTGAACGAGGGGGGGGGGGGGGGGGCGCTTAGTTGCTGCACTGTACGCGCACAACCGTGGGTGGGGCAACAATAGAAGGCGGACTAGATGAGATGCTGATGGACGTTAGAGCGTGACGTGAAGAAGGAGAAGGAGAAGAAGAAGAAGAAGACGGAGAAGAATTCACCCCCCGCCGTTGGGACAAGAACGCGCCGCGATCCTTTTTGCGCCTGTAACTTTTGCTACACTTAACCGATTTTCACCAAATTTGGAATCTAATCTATTCGTAATAAAGTCCTTTAGTGTGCCAAATTTCAACCAGTTCCGATCAGCGGAGCCAGAGAAACAAGTACCGTGATGATGGGAAAAGGTGCGCGCGGCCGAGATGGAACATGTTATGGTTTGGCGCTGCCGCGCCAACCATGATAAATTCAACAAAATTGTGCCGCAAGCGAAATTTTTTTTGGGAGTTGTAGTTGGGGGGGGGGGGGGGTACGGGATCGGGAGAGGTGGGGGGGGGGGGGGGGGGGGAGGAGGTCGTCCAGAACGTAGTATGAATGAATCGGTCCAGGGTGGGGGGGGGGGGGGGCCAAAGGATAGCTTGCATAGCATACAACACTGAAGCACACTGCTTCTAGTACTTTGAGAATAAATTTGTTTGAAAAAAATTTGCGGTTGAAAAAACAGTTTTTTCGTCTGGTATAAACATGCTGTAAATGTAGCCTTTGTTGGCGCGCGACTCTGCTCGCTTGTCGGTCATGCTGAGTAACGGTGTCGAATAGCACCAGTGCTTTCGCTAATATACTGTCCACGGTGGCAAATTTTGGAACAATCTTAACCGCCACAACAATATCCTATCAAGCAGTGCTGCCTATCCTTTGATCTTCTTCTCGCTGGTGGTAAAACAGATCGCGTTTCTGTCAAAGAACTTATACAAATCCTAGAAGCAGGCAATAATTTACAAAATTGACTAACTGGTTTTCCGCTTTTCACGAACGTCGAAAAGCAGATTCCGCTTTTTGGCTCCGCTTTTGACCAGGGCCAAAAAGCGGCCCGCTTTGCCTGGTTTTGTTCTGGAAAAAATCGTTTGACTCTAAGGTACCCTCATACGCGCCGCCTGCCGAGCCATCAGCGTGGACGCGCAGTACTGCACCTTGCACCTGGAAGATGTGACTCAAGATAACCTGGGAGAAGAAGAAGGCTGTAACGTTTGGAAGCTGGTTGGGTGGTGATAGATAACAAGTCGTGGGAAAGAGGGTGGTGATGATGACGCCTGCTGAAACATTGTGAACGGCAGTCATTGTTTCTGTAGTTGGACGAGCGGCAGAATCGTTGGAATCGTCAGAATAAAAGCCGAGACTACACAAAGCGACGCAAACGAGTGTTTCGTCTCTCCTCACTAGTCTGGACGAAACTCTGTCACAGATACCTATATTAATGTGTGTTCGCAGAACGCATAGGTACCCCCTGTGATTCCATTTTCCCAAAAGACGGCATTGATGAGACTTTGGCACGGTAGGCTAATAGGGGTTATGTAGGTACATAGTCTAGTCAGTAGTCACAGTGTATTGATCGCCAGTTCCACCTGCCGCGCAGTATCTCGATGTTGGAAAACTTGCTACGCGAGCTATCATCGCTTGTCGTCAGCTACTGTGTCATTAGGTAGGGGTCGGGGTTTCGCTTTGCCCCCTCTGAATGTTCGGTGGCACACGCGATTGACTCCCTTAGGGCCTTCCGTGTCAGTCGCGCTTCGTCGCGGTTGTGTCTAGAATGTTCAGTAGTGTACGGTAATTGGTAAACCCGCGTCGGAAGTGAAACTGGCGGTTGTTGACAAGTTTTGTATTTGCCAACAAGGACGAAAACAGTCATGTCTGGCCGAGGATGCGATTTCACCTGCGCCTTCCAGTGGGCTGTGGACACGGCACGTGATTTAGTTTTCGCGTGCTGACTGAGGTCCTAACGTTTTCAGAAATGTAAATCCGAAGTTGATTCGAGATTGCAAAGGTGCACCGTGCGCAAAATTTCCTTCTACTGTACCTACCAATGGCGAAATATTAGAAACTATATGCCTGAAAGTCGAATTCCCGGCTATTTCATAATATAAGCGGGTTTACTGAATATTTGTAAGGTTTTGATTTATTGAAAGTCGAAAGTATGGACAGAAATCATTTATAGAAACAATTCGTCCTTGATTAAGAGAGACAATTCGGACCTAGAGAAGGGAACTCCGAATTTGTAAAACAATACTTTGAATTATACCAAATTAAGAAAAAATGAAGTTTGCAGATTGTCTACATCACGACTCCCGTCTACCTGCTACTGATGGCGCTACTGACAAAGCAGAAAGGCTTCGGCGCGTCGTTCAAGGTTACAATAGCATGTTTTGACTTCCGTAAGCCATAAAATACCGTAAGTCCTCCAATAAGTGCCCTTGGCGATTATTTCAACCTACCTCTAGGAGAGGCGCTTATTCGAGGAGGGCGCTTATTAACTCGACCCATCCAGCGTGCCGAAATTTCCCCAAAATTTCCCATTCTTGTCACTTTTTTGTGTACATCTGCATAGATTTGAAAGTGGAACTGCTGAGTTTTTTTTTTATCAAAATACTTACCATTAGTTGTTGTGCTGTCATAGATACATATGTAGCCCTATCTTGTGTTAGGAATCATCACAGAGCATGTGAGCACTACTGGTACTTACTAAAGATGGGCGCTTATTGGGGCAGGGGGAGGGGGGGGGGGGGGGTGGAGAAGGGCGCTTGTTTTCTCAACCTTCTCTAGGAGAGGCGCTTATTCGAGAGGACACACTTATTGGAGGATTTCCGGTACTTCTGAAATTTACACACATACCTAGCTCGCGACTGGTTCTCGCGATTGCAGGCGATCGCGCTCTTCAGCTGCGCCATAGACGTTGTGCACACGTACGGGGTCAGAGTGCACATCATCTACTCCGCCAGGAATTGGTTCCGGTACGAGTGTGGAGCTTGGCTTCGCTCATTTGTTATGTGGGCGATGTTGAGGGGGGGGGGGGGGTCAATGCACCCGTCAGGGTGGCCAATAGAAACTTAAACTAGTTTCTGTTTCGGCTTCAGTTACAATCAGTTACATAACAGAAACTGAAACTGAATCGAAACTCGTGCGGATTCCATAACTGAAACTGAAACTCACAGATTTTGAATGTAAAATCTCACCGAATTTCAGCAGATTTTCACAAAATTCACGCCAAATTTGTGTACATATGTAGACTTTTTGTTCAAATTTAGGTCCAAGTATGCAAGGATGCCATCCCAGGTTTAGAAATCGCTTCCTTGTTTACTAAATATCATTCCACAAAAGTGATTTTGAGCATTCTGAACCTTCAGTAACTGAAACTCAGTTTCAGTTACTGAATCGAAACTGGCGCGGATTCCATAACTGAAACTGAAACTGAAACTGAAACTAAAATGAGTTTCTACTTTCTATCTATTGGTCGCCCTGATCGGAGCGAGGTGGGGGGGGGGGGGGGGGGTGGGGGCACTCCAGTACCTACATTGTAATATACGGTTAGGCAGCGGGGAGAGGGGTGGGGGGTGGGACCGAGGGTGTTGGAGTATTTGCGTTGTGGCAGGTCGTTGTAGGGGTTTCAGGCCCATCCTGCTGGCGTCACCCGCCCTGGGCCTCAAAATCGCCTGCTGGGAAAGCTTTCGTCGCTGCCTAAAATTTGGAAGAGTTTGTTAAAGTCACACTCACAAATGCAGGACAGGGAGGATATTTAACACAGCCGGTTACAGACCGAACTAGCAACTCCACTTTGCAACCTCTCCACGATTACTAAAACTGTGGTACCAGTATCAAGGTACCTAATACATCCATGTACCAAACGGATGCGTATACTAATCGAAAATGTGATTTCGTGTAAAAAGTTAGACAACCTCTGGTATTGTGCACTGACGAGAGAATGGGAGAGTGCAGAACCATGTACTATACCATATTGTAATAAAGAATAATTCCTTCGTGAAACAGTGACATGCTGCACAATAACATACTAGGCTGCACGAATGTGCAATTGTTTGATATCATAGCAGCTGCGAAAAGCGTCCACAGTTCTCGTGGGGCACTGGTGTGGGCCAACTGTTTGCAACGGTCACACTGTCAATCAATCGATTTTGGGCACTGTTTTCTCCTTTCAACTACGATGGGGTGAGCTGCGAAAGCGACTGCCGTATGCTAGTATTATCATATAAAATTTGTCGGTGGAGACAGCAGTAGCAGTGTCGCATCAGCTTGGCGGCCAGCCGGCCTGCCTGTCCGCCTGCCTGCCTGCCTGCCTGCCTGCCTGCCTGCCTGCCTGCCTGCCTGCCTGCCTGCCTGCCTGCCTGCCTGCCTGCCTGCCTGCCTGCCTGCCTGCCTGCCTGCCTGCCTGCCTGCCTGCCTGCCTGCCTGCCTGCCTGCCTGCCTGCCTGCCTGCCCGCTTGCCTGCCCGCCTGCTTGCCCGCCCGCC
>JASAMZ010006737.1:0-2500 GCA_030248115.1 Linhomoeus sp. GSCO2_2 | reverse complement strand
ACATTCGAGTGACAGCCTACTCCGATGAGGGAGAGAAATTGCTGGACACAAAGCTCGGCAACGGAGACGACCGCGCAGTGCTTCACCTTCTACTTACCGACCGTCACTGGTGGATTATTCGCAATCCGAAAGGATTGTTTCACAAGTGGTGCACGAGGTGCCACCAAAAACGCGGTCTCCGCCACGATGACTGTATTCGACAGCCGTGTCGGCACTGCCGCAGCCTGGACTGCGTCGACGATGACCCCGTCCCATGTCGCAAGGAATGCAGTACTTGTGGTGTGCGCCTGCCCACCGTCGGCTGCCACCTGGCGCACATCAACGCCAAGACCTGCCGCAACAAGCGCTTGTGCAAAGTGTGTGGGCGCGTCGACAGCAAGAGCCGATTCAAGGGCCCCATCCACGACAAATGTGGACTGGTGTACTGCCAGGCTTGCGCAGGCTACAAGGCACCGGGCCACTTCTGCTTCTGTCAGCCGTACACGCCGCCACTACAGGCCGTTCCTGATGGGGCAAAGGAGGACTTTCTGAAGAACAACGACCGAGATCTGGCCGAATTGGACGAACTCAAGCCCATAAAGATCACAACGTGGGACGTGGAGACTCTAAGGTGATTGAGTCACGTATGTAAGTATCTACTTCACATTGTACATGTACATCCTTCAGGCTGGACAACGGCAGCTTGCACGCTGCTCTAGCGGTGGCAGTTGACGAAGAGGGCGGCGGACCGAAGGTGTTCTGGTCTGAAGGGTGGGGAGAAGGGGACCTGAATGCCGTCGACCAGTTGCTGGAGGTCTATCTGACGCGGGCGATGAAGGAGAAGAACGTCACGCGAATCATGCTGGCCCACTTTGCCCAGAGCTTCGACCATCTTTTCTTGCTCAAAAGTGCCATTGTGCGGCTGAATCTAAACCCGAGGATAGTCGTCGTCGGCCGAAAGCTACTGCGGATTTCATTTCAACCGCAGTTCGACCTGCTCTTCGTAAGCGAATAATTCTGCTTTTGCGCCTGTAAGAGCATGCGAGTCATTCCCCTGTTTGCAGCTCGACAGCTTTGCGTTTACGCCTATGAATCTACGCGCTTTTGCAAAAGCAATGGGAGTGGAGGTTTGTACGTGCACGTACATTGTACGTGTGTACACTAAGCTACGTCCTGTATGTACATCCCACTTTTCACAGTGCTACAAGCTGTGGTTTCCTATGGGACTGCTCAAGCCAGCCCACATGGGGAAGGTAATACCGTTCCCAGAGCGCGGTGCCTTCACCGTCAGCGGCGACGACGAGAGCGACTTTGAGTCGTTCTACAACTCTGAGAAGGAGCGCCGCGGAGGCGTCTACGACATTTCGGCGCTATTGCAGGAATACTGCGAAATGGTAAACTGTGGTAACACATGCAGCGCCTCGTAACGATCGCCGATTTTGACTCCAGGACTGCGTCGTTCTGCTCAAGGCCGCACTTCGCTTCAACCAACTGATGGGCCAAGATTTCCGTCTGCTTCCATATTTCTGCGCCAGCACCCTGGCCGGCTACTGCAACCGCGTCTTCCGATATGCCCATCTGAAGGAAGAGCTGCCTTCGGTCCCAGAGGTGTACATCAGCGATCGGAATCGAGGGAGCAAACTGTGCCACCTGTATCTGAACTGGCTGGAGCGAAAGGAAGGCATCAAAATTGAGAGAGAAGTGAGGGTTCCGGGACGACCCACATTGACGTGCGATGGCGCCTTTGAAGTGCCAACGGATCGCAAGCTCAGTCACCCGAGGCTGGCCAAACTCGCACCAATGGCGACCGTCTGGCTCGAGATCGACGGCTGCGTTTACCATATAAGTTTCTAACCAAGCATGTTGTTTGCCAGCCTTCACTGTTTCGCAATATGGAGCAGAGAATCTATTTTAAGGCTGCGACGTGTGCTACACTGACGACTGGTTCAACCCCATCCAGCGCATGAAGAACGTCAACCTGCTGGCGCGGACGAAACGGCGCCACAAGTACCTCAGGGAAGAGCTGCAGCTCAACCTTGTGGTCATCCGCGAGTGCGAAATCACCGCCGAGCGAAAGAAGTCCTCAGAACTGGACACGTGGCTTTCGCAAAACGACATGTGCAAGGATTTCTCCTTCAGGGAAGCGGTCATCGGCGGTCGGTAGGTATTATGCAGTTGGAACGAGAGGGAGACGCATCGCAGTGAGTGTGCTTTTCAGCGTGGAGACATTTTGCACCTACTGGAACATCAGGGACGAGCCAGGGAATGTCGTACGATACGTCGACTTTAACAGGTAACAAGCTACATATGTACGCACAGGTCACTTCAGTGACTGATGGCACACACAGAGTTCTCTCTTCAGTCTCTACCCAGCAGTTGGAGAATCCACAGAGTTTCCAGTGGGAGAGCACACAGTGATTGAAGACATGCCACCAGAGCAGCTTCAGCTGGACGTCCTGGCCCTGCATCAGGTCAAGATCATGGTGAGCAGCTTCAGTAACTGTAGCTGACAGACTGACGT
>JASAMZ010006734.1:0-31734 GCA_030248115.1 Linhomoeus sp. GSCO2_2 | reverse complement strand
AGACCGGCAGACCCCTAACCATTCTTCCAGTAGTGGACCTGCTTGTGCGCAGCCCACACCGTCTTCATACACGCCCTATTGCAGAATGAGACGTCGTACTCCCACCAGGCGTAGTGACGTCCCATGGCCTTACAGTCACGGCAGACCAGCATTTTCGGGTCTCCTCGCTTGGCAATTCTGCCGCATCCCCCGCAGCATCTCCTTGCCTTGGGGGGTCTTGGCGCGCTGACCCTGATGCCCGTGTCAAACACCTCGCAAACCGCCAGCTGAACGTTGGGTCCCACTTTCTGGGCCAGCTCAGTCTTGTGATCAGTCTGGCATGGATGCTTCACGATCCGCAGTCCATCCTAAGCAACAAGCTGTGGCATAGACCTGTGTAGTATAGACGCATGAGTAAACAATGTTCAACACTACATTCCAAGCTAAGAAGCGCAGCAGTGTACTATGGGTGATAAACTTCAATTTTTTTTTTTTTGGAATTTGTATATAGAAAAGGTAACTTACGTACTTGGAAGGGTAAGGAAGCTAAGATCAGCCCGATAGTGCATTGAAGCTTGAATGCTTACACAGTTGAATATGCATAGAAGTGCAGTATACAGTAGTGAGCATTTTCTCGAATCCGACCACTTGTATGTACGTACATGTGTACGCACATGAATCATCACTCTACAATCCAAGGAGTGTGTGATAAAACACTGCGAGTAGAGTGTACTTGGCTAAGCTGTAACAAAAGAAACACAACAAGCTGTGTGTGTAAAAAGATCAACCTATACTTTGTGTCTGTCAAATCTTGGTGAACTGTATAGTGAATTTCATTCGCATAATTAGCCGCATCTGGCGAAGGTATCTTGAAAACGTGTACCACAATTCAAATGCAACTATTACCACGATACGGTTGTCTGTACAACTGATCTAAAGCTCAGTGATATCGCCGCGTTCGCTATATGGTATCGGCATGATACGACGCCGTTCATCTGAAGTTTTATACCTTTGGGAATACGCCACATCGAACAAAAAACTTGCCAACCGTTTGGTGCAGTCGTTCTCTACTAGGAATTTCGTTTGGTGTACGCATTTCTGCGTTATGACGCTTTTGACAATTTGTAAAATTTTGACAAATTGTCTCGTATTTCTATAAAATTCCACAATTGCAAATTTCTTTTGTGTTACAAATTATCCGCGGTCTATGCTCTTTCGATTTCTGAAGAAATTGCGTCGCTAGCTCATGAGGTGACAAAAACGATTTTCGACATTTTCATGTTTAATTGTAAATATCTCTAAATTGCAATGTTTCAAAACTGTAAAACCATGTCACAAATTGTTATTGGCTTACGACCTTTCAATTTCAGCATTTATATGTATGTGTCAATAAATGACGCTCTATTTTTGTAATTTTATGAAATTTTGACAGATAATCGCGTATTTCTATCAAATTCCACATTTCTAAAAAAATTCTTTCGTGTCACAAATTATCAGAGGTCCGTGAATATCTCGAAAATGCGAAATTAGCAACAGAAACGGAGACTGGATCCATACTGTGAGCGACCTTGACTCTACTAGGTTACACATGTCACATGTTTTACTTCGGTGCCACGGAAACACAGACACACACACAGACATTGTCATCCGTATATACAGTATACACCTCGCCGCGCTGAGGCGCGGCGAAAAAACAAACCGCACAATCCACAGGATCGAGGAAATGGTCGTACAGACAATCCCTGCACCAAGCTGCCGACGCACACCCAATGACCAGAAGTCGCGTCTCGTCCTTATTGCGGATGATGCTTATAGGCTTGGCGATATCAGCTGACACCGTGTTATTGACATCCGGGGACGCCTGGTTGCCTGACTCGTAGATGATGACTGTTGAGGTGTCCTTCACCTCACTGGTGATCGTGAACCTGAATACTTGCAAGGCATATTGCACAACGAACTTCAACCAAAGCTAATTGTTTTCTTTTCAAATTATAGTTTTAAACCCCACTTGTTGCCAAACTTGTTGATTGTTTGGGGCGACTTCTTCCATGTAGGGTCTCGGAGGAGGAGACGGTCTACAACACGAGTGAAAGAGCCAAGTGAAGAGCGAAGTGAATCTGTTAGTGACACTGTGTACTTGTAGTTGATATAGTGACACACCCTAATTCCCTTTCAACGTGCCGACCCACTCTTTTATCTAGCAAGGCTTACCGGGCCAGTACTCGTTCCACATTGGAGCGGAGAGTAAGGAATCGACGACCAGGGGAGGCTCATTGTTCGAAACAATCAGGATGTCAGCCTTTATACTCTTTTTGGTGAACAATTTTGACCAGAATGCTTTCATGGGGGCTATCTGATTACTAGCCACCAGCACTACTCCTGACGCCATGAGGGGAGCCTGGTAGGTTCAGTAACTATAGCGGATTCTTCACTTTTACTCAGGATAGTAACGGGCGACAGTAGTAACGCGCGAGGACACAGGCGCGAGTTGGGTTCACTGACTAAAGAGCAGAATCGGAGCGCTCATGCGACTGTTGAGACGGTAATAAATCACACGTGCGTGAGAGCGAGTGCGCTACTGTTGCAGTCTGTCGCCAGTGAGAACAAACGTTTGTCGCTCTTTCTGCCTTCGCAAGTTCACCTAGATTCTCTGCGTAGATATGTGCGTTGCAGCAAAGTTTTTGCCGTCGCGCGAGTGGAAGTATGCCGGGTTGATGAACGCTGCCTGAGACTGCGTGTTGACTTGGCGTAGGCAGTGCGCAGCGCACGACTTTTCTGACAATTCTTCTGACAATAGGCAGTCAGCCGTTTGCTGGTTGGAAAGCCATATGAATCGCCATGAATATCGCAACGCAATCACAGAGTCATTTCCACAGAGTTCGATCGACTACTCACTCTCCTCGGATGCGCATGGCCAGTTTCATGTCCCTCGTCATGATGGTGATCCTCTTGGCGTGCTGCGCGCACAGGTTGGTCTCCTCAAAGACTCTCACCAGGTAGGCTTCACTGGCCTCCTGCAGGGCCAGCATGGCTGAACACTGGAAGCGCACGTTGGGGCGGAAGATTGTGGAGATTTCCCGAACTAGGCGCTGGAAGGGCAGCTTGCGCAGAAGCAAGTCGTTGGACCGCTGGTACTGGCGGATCTCGCGCAGCGCCACGGCACCGGGACGGTATCGACGCATGGGCTGCTTCATTCCGTGGTAGACTTTCCCTCGACTTCGTGGAGCCTTGATCGCCAACTCCTTTCTGGGAACCTTGGCTGGGGCGAACTTGGTGGCCATTACCTTCATGCGAGCCATCGCGAGTCTTGACAGAATTCTAAAATGCAGAATGGGTACAAACGAATTCTAAAATGAGCGCCGCGCGTCGGTAGGATTTGCGCGCAGGATGGCGCTGCGCATGCTACTCTGTGTACATATGTACCTGCGCAACTGCTCATCACGCATGGGCCTGCATCGGGCCAGACTAGGCCGCGCGAGGCCCGTACGGCTGCACGTTGGGCCCACCAGGCCGCTACGGCCTGACAATGTATTGTCACAAATATAGATGGGCTAGATGCAACAAAAAGTGTTGCAAAAGCTTGCGCCGCCGCTCAGACGAAGTCTCCTATGGGTTCCAAAGAACTACTGCTCGCCAGGGGATTTGAACCACGCTAGAAGACGTGAGGACTTCCCAACTCGCGCTTATGTATGTATGCGTGTGCCTGCCTATGTACTCTGTGAAAGTGACGCCGAGTTTGAATTTGAATCTCACGCGCAACCAACAGGCACATGCAGTATGCAACAACCCTCCACTGTACACGTGCATGGCGCTATTTTTGAAATTTGAAAATGGGTTTTGGACGCGCCCCAACACGCGCTAGACGCACTGTACATATGCGCGTGATTGGGCATGCATGCCTTTGTATGTATGTACACTGTGAAAGTGACGCCGAGTTTGAATTTGAATTTTCCCGCGCAACCAACACGCACATGCAGTGTGCAACCACCATCCACTGTACACGTGCCTGGCGCATGGGGACGCTGTTTCGAAACCCGTTTTGGACGCGTGCCAACGCGCGCAGACGTAAACATGACGCAACGTGACGCATAAAGACGCGAACGCACACAATTAATTAGCACGCGATATCAAATTATTACACTTCGCCGCGCGTCGAACGCACGCAGGACCGGTTTGTGTAACACGCCTGCCTTCCACTCGCCTTCCACTCGTCTGCCATGCACGCACACATGCGCGTGGGTGCCGCAGCCGTACTCAGTACGGGTGGGGACGATACTATAGCATCTATCCACTACTCCCCCCATGTTGAAAAGTGCCAGAGTAAAAAATTCGACCCCCCAGAGTAAAAAATTTGGACTCCCCTTGTGGAAATGTGGCAGAGTAAAAAATTCGACCCCCTAGAGTAAAAAAAAAAATTGGACCCCCCATGTAGAATAGTGGCAGAGTAAACAACTAGGGCCCCAAGAGTAAAAAATTCCAGCCCCCCATGTGGAAAAGTGCCAGAGTAAACAACTAGGGCCCCCAGAGTAAAAAACATTGCCTGGTACAGTTAAAAAGTCGCTCACTAAAGAATGTGTCACAGTAAACAACATTTCCCACCTCGGTAAAAAACATTTCTCGCCTTGGTAAAAAACATTTCTAGCCTTGGTAAAAAACATTTTCCATTTCAGTAAAAAACTTTTCGCGCCTCGGTAAAAAAAATTTCAGGCCAAATCCAACTTTTTAATCAGCGAGGTCAACTCCAGATTTTGGCCAAAATTTTTTACTCTTACCAGAGTAAAAAAAACTTTTCTTATAGAGCCAATTTTTTTTTATGGGAACCTAATGGGCTACATGGATCAGAGAAATTCGCCGCAGGCACACAGTGCAATAAAAGCGTCTAAATGAGACGACGCCCCTTTGAAAAGGGTATAAATGGAACGACGCCCTATTCTTTTGGGTTTAGTGCTCGATGCATCCACACAAAGATATGTTGAAATTTAAGCTGCTTGAAACTGTCGAAATTTAGAAATTCCAACAAAAACCTTGAAAATATACCTAAATGCTTTAATTATAATATCTAGAACTTTTGCTAAATACTTGGCAGACTATGCCCGACACAACTATGCAAAGACATTTTGAAATTTAAGCTATTTGGAATTGTCGAAATTTGAGGATCTTAACAAAAATATCCCAAATTTCGTTAATTATAACATCAGAAACTATTTGCTAAATACCATAATTTAGGAATTTTGACAAACACCTTGAAAATATCCCAACATTTGCTAATTATAAAACTAAGAACGAGTTGCTTAATACTTGACAGACTATGCCCAATGCATCAACGCAAAGAGATTGTGAAATTAAAGCTGTTTGAAATTGTCATAATCTGGAAATTTTGACAAAAACCTTGAAAATATCCCTAATTTCGTTAATCATAAAATCTGAAACTATTTGATAAATACTTGGCAGACTATGCTCGACACATCTGTGAAAAGAAAATTTGAAATTTAAGCTGTTTGAAATTGTCGAAATTTGTGGACTTTAACAAAAACCTTAAAAATATCCTAAATTTCGTTAATTATATTCACTGAAACTATTTGCTAAATACTTGGCAGACTATGCTCGATACATCCGTGCAAAGAAGTTTAGAAATTTAAGCTGTTTGAATTTGTCGAAATTTGGGAATTCTGACAAAAACCTTAAAAATATCCCTAATTTCGTTAATTATAAAATCTAAAACTATTTGATAAATACTTGGCAGACCATGCTCGACACATCCGTGAAAAGAAAGTTTGAAATTGAAGCTGTTTGAAATTGTCGAAATTTGTGAATTTTGACAAAATCTTTAAAAATATCCTAAATTTCGTTAATTATATTCGCTGAAACTATTTGCAAAATACTTGGCAGACTATGCTCGATACATCCGTGCAAAGAAGTTTTGCAATTTAAGGTGTTTGAATTTGTCGAAATTTGGGAATTTTGACAAAAACCTTGAAAATATCCCTAATTTCGTGAATTCCAAAATCCGAAACCATGTCACAAATTTATCGCGTCTTATGCCCTTTCCATTTCAGCAACAAGCTTAGAGTAAAAACTGGGTACCCGATGATGGTTGATTGGCATTGTATAGTGTTTTGTGCATTTGAGGAGTATATTCCATAGAGTGTCAGAATAGTAAGTTGAGCATTTCTTCGGGGAGTATCGCCGCAGTTACCTCAAGTTTCCAGAGAAAGTTTGTGCCATTGTTGGGCAATCGATGCCTGTAAGGCGCATTGGTGGGTACTGATCCATAAATGGATCAGGAATGTTCGCCGCAGATTCACTTTGGAATGAAGAGGGTCTAAATGGGACGACGCCCTTTTCTTTTGGGTCACAAATGCGGACGGTAACGGTACCGTTGCTGTAGATTGCAGAACCGCACAGTGAACAGAATTGCCGCGTTTCGTCTTCGATTGAATAGGTGGCAAAAACGTACGTTGCCGGACACATCCATGGAAAAATATTGCTAATTTTTAGCCATTTGAAATTGCCGAAATCTGCCATGCTTGAAAAAAACCTTGAAAATATCCCTAGTTTTGTGAATTCTAAAATCTGAAACTGCTGTATAATTACTTGACATTCTACGCCCGATTCATCCACGCAAAGATATTTTGAATTTTAAGTTGTTTGAAATCGTCGAAATTTGACAATTTTGAGAAGAACCTTGAAAAATATCCCTAATTTCGTTAATTATAAAATCTGAATCTATTTGATAAATATAGGGGGGGGGCTCAATAAACACTACAAACCAATGTCTGAAGGCCATATACCGGCTAGAAAACGGTCCAAATGCTCATAAAAACAACAAAATAGCGCCGCAGGCAAAATTTTTTCGCAAATTTGGGGTCGGTAGGGGGGGGGGAGTCATCCTGAACCGGAATCAGGTTCCGGTTATCAAATGCCCGGGGGGGGTGGTCATCCTGATCTCCGTCAGGATTGGCCTATGGCCGAGGGGGGGGGGTATCCCCCCCCCCCCCCAAAGGAACCTATGATTTTCGCTTACAGCGCAGTTTGACAACAGAAAGCTCTGCTTCTAGGTACGAAATTTGTACAAAAGTCCACCTTTCATTACCCAAAGTTGGCATTTGTCTAAACGATTTTTATACTCCACAAAAAAGTGTGGAGTATATAGCGATTGTGCGCGAAACGCAGTAATTTGGATTGGATGGGGTTCGCGCGTGAAGCGGCCGATTTGCAAACGGTCTTTTGCGTTGGGTAGGCCTAGTAAGTGGGCAGGGTGGACACCAAACGGGGTCACGCTCCGGGACCCCGTTGGCGGGAAATTCAAAAATTTATTTTTTCAAAGTACTGAAAATTGGGTTGGGCAAGGTAGAACTCGAAAAAGTTGCATATAATGGTATATACTATCTTTTGATATGTTGTAGCCCTCGATAGTGCCGAACACGGAAAAAAGATTTGGATCGCTGCGGGACCTATTTTGGCGCCAAATTTGAAACATTCGCGATTTTTGGCCCCGAGTCGACTTTGACGGACTGTTGTACGAGCTAGGTAGCAGCTAGAGCGGCGAGACCGCTTTTGTTGCTCCTTCCCAGATGTCCTCTATCGAATGAGCCATGAACTGAGAAAGTCGGTCGAAACACAAAAAAGTTATTTTCCCGCAACTTTTTTGACTCCGGGGTCGAATTTTGCGATTTTCGCGTTTCGGCGCCTAGAGCGCTCGAATGCGTCACCGAATCGTTCCAAAAGTAGTTTCAAACGATTCTACGCTTAAATCTGACCCAGAAAAGTATTTTTGAAAAATTTGCAGAGCTACAGTATCCCTGCCGCGTCGGTTTGAATTTTGGGCGTCAGGTCGACTTTGCCAATATTATGCTCGATTTCGGGGTTTTCGGGGGCGCTGATCACGAATTTGGCATCCGTTCAGTGCATCGATGATGTTTGAACGTACCTACGACGAATTTGTATGCTACTGTACCCTAAGTGCAGAATTTCAGTTCCCGGAGTCCATAGGAAACCAGGGGTGTCGTGTGTCGAAACTGGGGTATATTGGGATGTAGATCACGAATTCAGCATTGCTTTTGCGATTGGGGGTGCCAGGAGGCCACAACAGCAGAGGAGTCACCGTGCGTAGGAGTTCAAATTTGTGGAGTATACTGCGTCCCCCGGAAGACTTGCCTGGTTTACTCTGCAGCTAATATTTTCGCGGTGCACCTAAAATTCGAATTAGGTGCACGATATGCACCTAGGTTTTCAGCGAAAAAACCGCTGAATCATGTATTTGTTTTTCAGAGTGGCGTGTTGATGGCCTCGCAGGGTCGGGGGTGCAAGATAGGTCAGCACGTCGTCTGTTCGATAGCGGCCAGGTTGCCTGTGCAGTCGCCCGGTGGGTTGAAAACGGGATCATAAGTGCGATTTGGGGGCGGGTGGGATTACCACCTCACGCCCTCCCCTCCCCCCCCCCCCCCCCCCCCCCCCCCACCCCCTTTCTCCCTAGCAACCGCCAACTGGAACAACAATCTTGTTCCTGAACCCGAACCCCCCCCCCCCCCCCGCTGGCTGAGAATCGAGCAACAATTCAGAAATTTTCCGGAAATTTGTTATCAAATAGTCAAAATTTTGGCCGGCGGCGCTATATTTTATCATTCTTTAGTTGTTTAAAGAGGGTTTTCATCAAAATAAAGCGAAGTAAGGCGTTTTTTGGTATTTTTCTGGCGTTTTATAGAGTTTTTCAGACCCATTTTGGATATTGATTTTTGACACTCTGGACCCCCTCGAGGCCTCCAAATCCCGGCTGAACCCCCCCGCCCCCCCCCCCCCCCCCCCCCCCTCCTCGCCCAGGCTGACGACCAATCGCACTTATGAATGGGATATTTCGATCTTTAGCAGGATCATCACATCATCGCAATTTCAGAAATGGCTAATCTCTTTGGATCCGACGAGTTCGAGAATATTATTTCGTTGTTTGATTGGGAAATTCGAAACAGGGGGAAAAAGCAAGCCAACCAGCTGCTTCGCAATGTTTCGAAGAAGTGGCACCTTTCAGTTGTTCATTTGAAGGTACTATTCGCCGTGATGGTAGCTATGTTTGAACAAGTTGTTTCTCTATATTTTGGAATTACCGTAAAACCTCCAATGAGCGAGTTGGTCGCTTGTTATTTCAACCGCTCTTCTAGGGGGGTCGTTTATTGGAGGGGGGTCGCTTACCAGAGGGGGGCCGCTTATTGTTCAATTGCAACTTTCCAATTTCTTCTTGTATTGTTGGAATGTCGGAAAAATTTCGACAGAAAATAGGGTCACTTATCAGAGGGTGGTCGCTTATTATTTCAAACGCCCCTCTAGAGGGGGCGCTTATTGGAGTGGGTTCGCTTATTGGAGGGGGGTCTCTTATTGGAGGTTTTAGGTAGGTTGAGAAGGGATTGTGTGTGTATGGAGAGTAGTACATAGGTGGTTAGCGAAACTCTTCAAGCCTGTAAGCTTGTTGCAAAGTTTAATTCAAATTTTTAGGTTGTGAAATCGGCCATACGTGAAGAATTTGGCTTCACTGTGTCTTCTGCAACAAGCAGTAGCGCTAGTGAAAATGAAGTGGACTTGCACGAGCAACAGCCGACTTGCAGCAGGGTCACCGAGCTTCCAAGAGAGCTAGACGAAATTGATCAACTACTAGCTGAGGAGCCATCACCCGAGAGACCCTTACTCTCAGGTCCGAATTTTGTTATACCTACTTGGTTTTCAATTGTTCCATTGTCTGGGTTTGCACGCTTATGTGTTCAGTGCGCCTGCGCTACCTTGTATAATAATCGGCAGGTTGAAACGTCCTATGTTGGTCTTCGGTCGGCGCCTGAATTTGGCTGAAAATTCCAAAAATTATCAGCTGCGTGTCATATTTTTCGCAATAGTTTCTAATTAGTCGTGACGTATTGCGACGAGCTGTTGCTTAATATAATTGCTGCTTGACCAAAGTCTCCTGTATGTAGTTTTTGATGGCCTACTAGATTTGTACGAAATTCTGCAAATATCTTCGGCGTGGCACATTTTTCCGCCTACCATCTTTGGGGTGCGGTTGTCGTCTGCTCACTTCGTTGCTTCGTTTCGCGCGTTCGTCGCCGTTTCCACCTGAGGTCTTTGGGGCGCAGTAGAAGAACCATGTGCTGTTTTCATCGCATTCATCGCCTACGAAGTTGTAGCTATCGGCACTGTCAGTCGACTGTGGAGAGTCCCTGAGGAAAGATCATATCGCGAATGGTCTGCATGAGGATCGCCAAAAGTACACGTGTACTTCTTTCGGTACAACTGTGTGGTGCGGTGGTGGGCACGCACTCCATCGCGTCGTCGGCAGACAGTCACGCAGATCGTTTGGGCAGCTCGCGGAAGAATGACGTGGTGCTTTCCTTTCGCGTGTCCGCCGCCGTTCCCACCTGCCATCTTATTTGTTATAGTTAGTTTTCGATTTTTGACTGACTGCCTTCTCTGGCGCGGATCAGTCGCTGCCCACTTTATGGCTTCGCTTCGAGCGCCGGCTGCCTTCCCGACTGCCATCTCTGGCGCGCGGCAGTCGCCTGCCCACTTTATGGCTTCACTTCGCCTGTCTGTCATTTTCCCAACTGCCATCTCTGGCGCGCGGCAGTCGCCTGCCCAATTTGGATTCCTTTCGCGAGCGCCGGCCGCCTTCCCGACTGCCTTCTCATGGGCCTTCCCCACTGCCGGCCGCCATCGCGATTGGTTTACAAGAAAATCGCCAGAAGTACACGTGTAATTCTGTCGGTAGGCCTGAGCGTAGTGCAGCAGAGTGCGCTCGTTGGAGGGCGCTCGCGCCATGGCGTCGTCGTCAGACAGTCTGGCCGCCTTCCTGGCTGCCTTCTCATGGATCTTCCCCACTGCCGGCCGCCATCTTTGGTGCGCGGCAGTCGCCTGCCCACTTCTGCTTCGCTTCGCGCGCCGGCCGCCTTCCTGACTGCCTTCTCTGGCGTGCGTCAGTCGCCTGCCCACTTTGGCTTCGCTTCGCGCGCCGGCTGCCTTCCTGACTGCCATCTCTGGCGCGCGGCAGTCGCCTGCCTACTTTATGGCTTCGCTTCGCCTGCCTGCCATCTTCTCAACTGCCGTCTTTGTCGCGCGGCAGTACCCTCCACCTTATGTATTTCAGAACCAAGCGTGGCTCAATTGTTGGGGCAATCTTCTGCAGAAGACAGGGAAAAGCATTTGAGAAAGTTCGGTTCGATCTATCCACGAATTGAGTTGCTGACAATAGACGAACGCAAGCGGGAAGGTTTTCCCAAGGAATTCAGCTCGGTATAGCAGTTTAATTACCTATTGCTGATGCCACACTTGCAACACGACTTGGCTCTATCTGATTCTTAGGCGCTGCCCTCTACTACTGGAGATCTCTCGTTGCTCGAAGGTCGTGCCAGGGCTATTGCTTTGGAGAAAGCTGAAGTTCACAACAGCGGCGTCGATAGCACAAAGAGGTCTACAGCGGCCGACAAAATAATCCTTGCCGGCTGTGAGTTGAGGCTTGGCGCTTTGTTTTGGTCATGGACAGTCAGTGTGGTTGAAGCTTCAAGGACTACTGAATTGAACGATTTTAGTTCCCAAGGGGGACGATTGGCTGGAGGGCTTCAATGGGGCTCATGAGCTGTGTGAGCAGTACCTGACCATTGGTGGCCATCTTGGACAGAGCTGGTTAACGACCACTTCACTGGAAGCCCTCTATCTTGAGATTGAGACAGCGCGCCAAGACCCTGTGGAGCAAAGGAGGCATCGAATTGTGCTGCCGTGGAATTCCTTTCTCCTCAAACTCATGGAGTCTGGGTAACTTGTGCAGTGGCTCCTGTGTTTCAGTTTCTACTCGTCCACTAGCAACTGCGAAAGGGCTATTGTGTCTAATGGTCTAATGGCTGTTACATGTAACATTTCTGTGATATGTAGGAGAGCCAACCCTTGTAATACACGGCCATGCTCTTGCAGAGTGCCGGGTGACAGTAGCTGGCAGTCGGCGGCGACGATTCTTCTTGGACCGTTGCATGATGAGAATTGTCGTGATTTTGCGTCCCGGAGAGCCAGATTTGTGGAAACCATTCGGCACGTCTACTGCACTCACCACGATGACAATCACTGGATGTCGGTCTATATTCGAAGGCACCCAGAGAGGAAAATCATTTTCTTGGTGAGTCGGCAATTAACTTAAGCAGAGGTACTGCACTGACTGTGTGTGATTTATGTAGAAGTTGGCTATGGAAACCTAGATTGCTCCCACCCCCGCCCCCCTCCCACCCCCGCTCCCTTCCCACCTCCCCCCCCCCCCCCCCCCCCACCCAAGTTCTTCAGCCACCCATTGCCAGCGCCCTTTCTCAGGAACACACTATTGGTTGGGCCCCTAAGTAAGAAGGGGCCGATTACAGCAATCAACCCCTGCTGTAACGTTTGGTTAGAGCCTTAGCTGTACAATGCAGTAAAGGTGTGATGATTCGATAACTTTCAGGATTCAAAGATTTCCTACTCGAAGTGCACCCAGTTGGTCAGGAGGCTGCGACTATTCCTTTGGTGGCTGGAGACTGGTGAGATGCCCAGCTCTCTTGACAGCGAACCAGACGACAACTTTGGCTATCAATTCGCTAATCGGACCGACTTTCTCACTGCCGAATTGCCCACTGGCTTCCTGAGGCAACGGGATGGTGACAGCTGTGGGATTCTTCAAGTTTGTGTTCTTGCGAAATTGGGTATTTGTTAATTCTGCCACGTGACGTGACTGGTGCGGCTGTCTGCAGGTGCGCTACTTCGAACTGATGTTGGAGTGCGAGCAGAGTCCTCTTCCAGTCTCCAATAAGAGTGGCTCGCCTGATTGTGTCCTGGAGCTTCGGAAACGCTACTCCGAGCTCTTCTACAACAGCCAGGACGTTGGGCCAGCAATCAACACCATTTTTGGGCCGATCAAGGGGCTGATCGGACTGGAACATGTTCGTTGATCTGTTGGCGAATTAAGTGGTGTACATTTACTTGTTCATTTTGTCACTCAATAGACGCCCACTATGCATGCATTGTGTGCAGTATGGTGACACCTACTTCAGCAGCCGATATTTGCACCAAGTGATTTCATCGCACACATTGTATTCAACTACAGAGACCAACAACGAAACAGAAGCGTCGGCTGGCTCACAAGAGAAGGAAGGGCAAGCGCAACCTCCATGCGCACAGACGGGACCTGAAATTTGGTGGTCTAGGAGCTGGGGTAAGCTGTTTTACTGAAATCGAAATTTGACTGCATTTGTCATGTTCACCTCACTGCATTGACTGGCTTGCTCACCTGTCACTGACACTCAACTTGCGAACTGGCCCACAAAAACCATTGACACTCGTTTACTGACGCATTCGCCTGCCAACTCAACTGCGTATACCATGAACACTACGCGAAGTGCCATGCAATGGCAAATACCCTGTTTCGTTTTGTATGATCTGCTTTTTTCGCCCGGCTTCAGCCGGGCGAACCCCTACGAGAGCTTTTCGTGCGTGCGTGCGTCCGTCCGTGCGTACGTAACGCTCTCATATCTCGGCGTTGGAAAGTCGTAGGAAGCCGATCTTGGACTTTATGGATGGGTCTCGACTCACTGGTAATGTCGCTAAGAGACTTCGAAATTCAAAACTTTGAATTGCGCGAGCTACAGTAACCCGAAGGTCTAAACGCAAAACGGCTCTAACTCGCTCGTCTTACGTCGTAGAGCGGCGTGCTATAGGTCAACTAAAAGGTATCGGACGTGCTCTTTCGTTTGGCATTAAAAATTTTCTTAATTACGCAAACACGCAGCACGAAAAGTCAAGCTTTTTTAAAAGCGTTGCTTGAAAGAGGGATGTTCTTGCTCTAAAAGTCAAATCGCGGGTGAAATCAATACTGCTATGCAATAGTCTCTTGCGTAGCGGGGGCTCCTGAAGCGGAGTATTCGGGCGATGAAGTCTTGTACTCTCTGCAGAAAGAACGCAACTTTGTGCAATGTTGGTCAGAATACAAACTGAACTTTTTAATACCGGAGATTGTTTGGTTAACAACTTGTAGGTATACCAGGATCATTCAAGTTAAATGCTTTGATTTGTTGATTATAATTAACTTTTGTTGCAGCTGAACAGGTCGTCAGCGTCATCGAGTGGCAGCTCCACTTGTGATTCAGCGGACGAGCCGATTTTGGGAAAGATGGTTAGGATTGCATTAGACAGTTCACATGCACACGTGTAACTGGGGGGGGGGGGGGTAACCCCCCCCCCCCCTAGCCGAAAGTGTACCCCCCCCCCCCCCCCCCCCCCCCCCCCGTTACCCCCCTCCCGCTTTCCCCAAAAGACCCCCCCTAGAATTTCAAAATTTTCGCCTGCGGTGCTTAAAAATGGCAAAAATTTCGCCTGCGGCGCTTGAAAATGGCAAAATTTTCGCCTGCGGCGCTATATTTTGGACGTTTTTGACCAAAATTAAGCGATTTTTGGCACTTTTTCGCCTGTTTTTGCAAAAGTTTCTTGTTTTTTGGTACTTTTTTGGCAAAATTTTTAGGTCATTTGACCCCCCTCCAGGGACCTCAGACCCCCCCCCCCCCCCCACGCCCCCCTGAGGGGTCCTATACCCCCCCCCCCCCCCTGACCCCCCCCCCCCCCCTGGCCGGTTGGCGCTTACACGTGTGTTCACATGTTATGTGATGTGTTTGGGTGGAGGTGTAACGAATTTGTAGGCGCGTCTCAACGTAGTCTCACGTGACCAGGAGACGTTGCCGGATGTCGCGATCAATACTGGTCCTGCCAACAAGGAGAAAATTGATTCTCCTATGGAGTCGGATTGTTCTTTGCTTAGTTTGCGAGGGTTGAGTGACGACGTGGGTGGATTGAGTCATTTATCGGTGTCAGTAGGCATTAATCTCACAGCCTTCTTCTTAGGACGAGGGAGACGGTTTGGAATCTACTCGGCGGACTGCCATCAAGAAACAACAAGAGGAGTTTCTCAGGCGGTCGAGGGAGCCCTGCGATAAGCCTTGCAGTTGTTGTTTCAGGTGAAAATGATTGTCATTCCCAGACCATAAATTGCGCATTTTGGGAAATCCCTGAAAAATTTAGGGTGTTCTTTTCCCATTCTGTTCACTTGGTCGCGCGTCTGCATCCCCAGACGAAGTGGAGGGTGGAGAGGCGTCTGAAGAACCACCCCCTGATCGCGGGCAAAGAGTGGATATGCGGCACTTGCCTTCGCTCCATTCGCGAAGACAAGAAGCCCACGCTTGAAGCGGTAAAGGGCACTGCCACCTGGTTCAGGGAACTGCCTGAGGAGTTGCGCCACTTGAATCCCTTTGAGGTGATGGTGTTGACTTCCAACATCTGTAATCGTTGTGATTCCATTTCCCACGTATGTTGAGTTGCGCTTGAAAGTTGGAAAGAGAGCTAAAGGGCAGCTGTGACACTTAACTGTTATTGTGCCCAAGTGAACGTTCTCTATCCTTCCACTTCAGTTTCTGTTGCTGGCGCCGCGGCTGATGTTCATGAAGTTCTCTTTCCTCCCTGCGGGCAAGCAGCTGAAGTTGACGGGGCCAGTTATCAATGTGCAGGCCGATCTGTCTCAGAGCGTCGCTCACCTTCCTCGTCGTCTAGACGAGGCCCAGGTCCGTCTTGTGTGGATGTACTGTCGATTGTAATTTGCAATACATGACAAATTACGAACAACTGTACTTTTTCTTGGTTATATGTAGGTACTGTAGTAAGGTTTGTTTGCAGCTGGCGGTTTGTGTGATTGTGTGCGGACACGCAAAAGAGCGTCTCATTTCGCTCCTATTATAAGTATTTTTTCGCCCGGCCTCAGCCGGGCGAACCCCTACGAGAGCTTTTCGTGCGTGCGTCCGTCCGTGCGTCCGTCCGTTCGTCACGCTCTCAGATCTCGGCGTTGGTAAGTTGTAGGAAGGAGATCTTGGGCTCTACGGAAAGGTCTCGACTCACTGGTAATGTCGCTAAGAGACTTCGAAATTTAAAAGTTTGAATTACGCGCGCTACAGTAACCCGAAGGTCAAAACGTAAAAGGTTGTAACTCGCTCGTCTTATGTCGTAGAGCGACGTGCGATAGGTCAAGTAAAAGGTCTCGACGTGCGCTTTCGCTTGGCATAAAAAAGTTTCTTAATTACGCAAACACGCAACACGAAAAGCGACATTCTCGCGTTTTTAACGCAGAAATCGCTCTAACTCGCTCAGCGTGCGTCGTACGGAGACGCTCTTGGGTTGGTTGGATAGCTCTCGACTCACTGATCATTTGTTCTTCTATTGGTCGAAACTCAAGTTTGAATTTCGGGAGCTACAGTAACCCAAAGGTTTAAAACGCAAAACTTATCTAACTCGCTCATCTTCCGTCATAGAGAGACGATCTTGAGTTCGTTGACTAGGATTCGACACACTGATAATTCCGTTAAGAGAAGTCGAAATTCAAAAGCTTGAACTGCGCGCGCTACAGTAACCCGAAGGTCCAAAACGCAAAACGGCTCTAACACGCTCGTCTTACGTCGTAGAGCGGCGTGCGATAGGTCAACTAAAAGGTCTCGACGTGCTCTTTTACTTGGCGTACAAATTTTGTTAATTACGCAAACACGCACCACGAAAAGCGACATTCTCGCGTTCTCAGCATAGAAATCGCTCTAACTCGCTCAGCATGCGTCGTAGAGAGACGATCTTGAGTTGCTGGATAGCTCTTGACTCACTGATCATTTGTCCTTCGATTGGTCGAAACTCAAAAGTTTGAATATCGCGAGCTACAGTAACCCAAATGTTCAAACAGCAAATGGACCCTAACTCGCTCGTCTTACGTTGTAGAGCGGCATTCGTTCGGCCGTTTGAAAGCTTACGTTGAGGCAGTTGTTGAACGGTCATTCCTAAAGAAATACTTTTGTTTTTTTAAACCCTTGTCTTACGAACAACTTTGTCTGCAAAAATAATTAATCCCTGGCGATCCCAACGTTGCCTTGCAACAACCGGTCAGAAATGCGTGTGTCTTGCTCAAAAAAATAATCCCGGGCGATCCCAATGTTGCCTTGCAACAACCGCTCAGAAATGCGTGTCTTGCTCAAAAAATTAATCCCGGGCGATCCCAATGTTGCCCTGCAAGAACCTCTCAGAAAGGAGCGTGTCAGAAGTAGCGCATGAATAGTGGACTCCGGGCGGGCGCGCGTCATATCGGAAAGGCTTCGAAATACTTTACAAAAGTATCCACTCTTTTACTCTTCCACTTTAAAACACTCACAAACCACTCTGTATAATAAAACAACTCAACTTTTTTAAAACAGCTTGTTTGATTTAGGTGATTCAAGTCGATTTGAAGAGGAAGCTCGAATACAAGCGGGCGTATCGGGATGGGGTAGTACGTCCAAATCTGGTCGTGAGAGCAGCGCAGTATCTCCTGAGAAAGTCGGAGTTGTACCGACAAGAGGGTGTTGGTCTGTTCGACGAAGAGGAGTGGCGCAGAGAAAATGAAGAGGCTCTGACCAAGCTCAATGGTCTGTTTGGTTTGACAGCGTTCAGCTGAATGGATTGAATGAGTGATGGAGTAGTCGCAAATGAGTGAATCAGTGGATGAATCAATTGCAGGGGCTCCTGCACCAATTGGGGGTGGGGGGAGACTAGAGCAACCACCTCTTCCCTCCCCCCCCCCAATCTTGACTTATGCGTGTGCTCCTTTCTTCCCCATCCCTTTCCGCAAAGTGCATGTACGCAGTTTTCCTTGCGGCTCTTGAAAGTGTAAGTCTCTGACTGCTGACACTTCACAGACTAGTAATGATGCTTTGCGGTGATGTCTGATGAAAATCGTTACTCAAATTTGAGAGATATTTGACAATTTGTTGACCGTTTGAGCAATTGCCTCTATCCAACTCTTCCTTCCCCCCCCCCCCCCCCTCCCCCTCAGCTAGTGGTAGCGTTGCTATGAATGGGTCGTTGATTGGAAGAACGAGTGTATGTATGGGTTCTTTTCGTTCACAGATGGGTCACCCACCAAGGATTCCGCAGAGCGAGGGCCAGTGAAGGTAGTACTGCAGAAGAGGCCGAGTGGGACCTTCCAAGCGCCAGTGAAGCTGCTGTTGCGCAAGAGGCCTAGTGGAAGCCATCGAGAACCTCGACGCGCGCGCTGGTGTAGGAGGAAGATTCCAGTGGCGAGGAGGTCACTTATTTGTTGTGATGATTTGACATGGGATTTTCATTGAAGGAAGTAAGACTCCTTGGTGTGAGGAGACTTGAAATGTAGTCAGATTATGAAGGCGACATTTGATAGGCGATCAAGTGACCTATCATTTCCAGGCAGTCGAGCCGTCAGTGGCCTCCAGGGTCGGGGCAGATGGGCGTCAGCGTGTGTCAGGGATCGAGTCATCTGGAGAGAAGCTGAAGGCAGGCGATTCTGGTTCGGTCCTTGTGGCAAGGGCCTTGTGGGCTGGGGCCTGGAGGAGGAGGCTGAGGAGGAGGAGGACCACTGGACGGAGGGAGCCAGAGGCGCACGACAGGCGGGCCGATGAGGGCGAGAGGATGCTGATGCCTAGCGATATGGTGCCCGAGTGTCGACGTTCTACGCGAGATGGACGAGCCTGGATTCGACATTACTAAGCTCCATAAGCTCGCTGTTGCCCCGGGGGAAGGATCGAGGTGGGATTGCTTGTGCTAGATACAGTGAGTAGTGGCCATATGTACCTGTAACGCGCCCCCTCGGAGAGGGGGGGGGGGGGGGGGGGGCAATCCGGATTTTGGGGGGGGGGGGTTTCCAAAACCGAGGAGGGGGGGGGAAATGACCTAAACATTTGGAAAAGAGTCGGGATTTGCAAAAAAACAGGATAAAGAGTGTCAAAAATCGCTTAATTTTGTATGGAAAACAGCCTGACTATAGCGCCGCCGGCGAAAATTTGGCCATATTCAAGCGCCGCAGGCGAGAATTTTCGCAATTTTTTGGAGGGGGTCTTTCAGGCTGGGTAGGGTGGGGGGGGGGGGAGATCTCTGGCCGGGTGGGGGGGACCCCCCCCCCCCCCCCCCCCCCCCCCCCCAGCGTTACAGGTATGGTAGTGGCAGTCCCAGTGGGGGAAGTGTCACTAGGCTTTGCAGGGGGGGTGGTAGTCTGGGATCCCTGCATGTTTTTAAGTCTTGCAGGTGACCTTTTGGTGCATTTTAAGGGTGGCAGGAAATATTTGAATCTTTAGGGAGTGGGGGCTGTGTTCGTAGTGATGTGGGGTTTTAGGGGAGGGAGGGAGGTGGTAGCTTGCAAGGTGTACTATAACCATACCCCTCCTCCCTTCTACGTGCTATCGAAACCCCCCTCTGCTCAGTTACACTCTAATAGATGACTCGTCCTATCCATCAATTTTTCATTAGCTGTTTCTCCTCCATCTTCTCATCTCTTTCATTATCATCACTACAACTGTGTACCAGTGATATTCTTGTTCAGGCCTCAGTCCATTGTATACTTAATAATAGAGTCATGGCCCTAGAATTTCCGTCGCTGTTTTTGGGCGAAGAGCTGTTCTTTCCGAGAGGACTTTACTTCTCAGAGTGGGCCAAATGTTAGTTTTGAATATCCTGTCTTCTTAGGTGTTCAGACATAGTGCAGTCGCCAGCATACGTGTAAGCGCCAACCGGCCAGGGGTGGGTCGGGCGGGGGAGGGGGGTATAGGATCCCTCGGGGGGGGGGGGGGGGGTCTGAGGCCCCTGGAGGTCAAATTACCTAGAAATTTTGCCAAAAAAGTACCAAAAAATAAGAAAATTGTGCAAAAATAGGCCAAAAAGTGCCGAAACTCGCTTAATTTTTGGTCAACGAGGGTTTAAAAAACAAACGTATTTCTTTAGGAATGACCGTTCAACAACTGCCTTAACGTAAGCTTCCAAACGGTCGAACGAATGCCGCTCTACAACTTAAGGCGAGCGAGTTAGGGCCGATTTTGGTTGGTCCCTTTTGGGTTACTGTAACTTACTTTTTTTCAAACTTTCGGAAATCGACTTTTCTTAACGGATGGATCAGTGTGCCGAAACCTATTCAACAAATCTTAAGACCGTCTCTCTACGGTACGAAGACGAGCAAGTTAGAGAAGTTATGCGTTGAACTTTCGGGTTATTGTAGCTCGCGATATTCAAACTTTTGAGTTTCGACCAATCGAAGGACAAATGATCAGTGAGTCAAGAGCTATCCAGCAATGTTAAGATCGTCTTGACCGACGCATGTGAGCGAGTTAGAGCGATTTCTATGCTGAGAACGCGAGAATGTCGCTTTTCGTGGCGCTCTTTTGCGTAATTAACAAAATTTTTTTTACGCCAAGTAAAAGAGCACGTCGAGGTTGAGTCGACCCACCACGCTGCTCTACGACGTAAGACGAATGTTAGAGCCGTTTTGCGTTTTGGACCTTCGGGTTACTGTAGCGCGCAGTTCAAGCTTTTGAATTTCGACTTCTCTTAACGGAATTATCAGTGTGTCGACTCACTGATCATTCAGCTAAGAGGTTTCAAAATTCAAAAGTTTGAAATTCGCCAGTTACAGTAACCCGAATGTAAAAACGGAAAACGGCTCTAACTCGCTCGTCTTACGTCGTAGAACGGCGTACGATAGGTCAACTAAAAGGTCTAGACGTGCTCTTTCATTTGGCATTAAAATTTTTCTTAATTACGCAAAAACGCGCCACGAAAAGCGACATTCTCGCGTTTTTAACGCAGAAATCGCTCTAACTCGCTCAGCGTGCGTCGTACGGAGACGATCTTGGGTTGGTTAGATAGCTGTCGACTCACTAATCATTTGTTCTTCTATTGGTCGAAACTCAAAAGTTTGAATTTCGGGAGCTACAGTAACCCAAAGGTTTAAAACGCAAAACTTATCTAACTCGCTCGTCTTCCGTCATAGAGAGACGATCTTGAGTTCGTTGACTAGGATTCGACACACTGATAATTCCGTTAAGAGAAGTCGAAATTCAAAAGCTTGAACTGCGCGCTACAGTAACCCGAAGGTCCAAAACGCAAAACGGCTCTAACACGCTCGTCTTACGTCGTAGAGCGGCGTGCGATAGGTCAACTAAAAGGTCTCGACGTGCTCTTTTACTTGGCGTAAAAATTTTGTTAATTACGCAAACACGCACCACGAAAAGCGACATTCTCGCGTTCTCAGCATAGAAATCGCTCTAACTCGCTCAGCATGCGTCGTAGAGAGACGATCTTGAGTTGCTGGATAGCTCTTGACTCACTGATCATTTGTCCTTCGATTGGTCGAAACTCAAAAGTTTGAATATCGCGAGCTACAATAACCCAAAAGTTCAAAACGCATAACTTCTCTAACTTGCTCGTCTTCCGTCGTAGAGAGACGGTCTTGAGTTTGTTGAATAGGTTTCGGCACACTGATCATTCCGTTAAGAGAAGTCGAGATTCGAAAGTTTGAGTAAGTTACAGTAACCCAAAGGTTTAAACAGAAAATCGGCCCTAACTCGCTCGCCTTAAGTTGTAGAGCGGCATTCGTTCGACCGTTTGGAAGCTTACGTTAAGGCAGTTGTTGAACGGTCATTCCTAAAGAAATACGTTTGTTTTTTAAACCCTCGTTGACCAAAAATTAAGCGAGTTTCGGCACTTTTTGGCCTATTTTTGCACAATTTTCTTATTTTTTGGTACTTTTTTGGCAAAATTTTTAGGTAATTTGACCTCCAGGGGCCTCAGACCCCCCCCCCCCCCCCCCCGAGGGATCCTATACCCCCCTCCCCGCCCGACCCCCCCCCCCCCCCCCTTGCCGGTTGGCGCTTACACGTATGCTGGCGACTGCACTATGTCTGAACACCTAAGAAGACAGGATATTCAAAACTAACATTTGGCCCACTCTGAGAAGTACAGTCCTCTCGGAAAGAACAGCTCTTCGCCCATAAACAGCGACGGAAATGCTAAGGCCATGACTCTATTATCCATATAGATGGACTGAGGCCTGAACAAGAATATCACTGGTACACAGTTGTAGTGATGATAATGAAAGAATAAGAAGATGGAGGAGAAACAGCTAATGAAAAAGTGATGGATAGGACGAGTCATCTATTAGAGTGTAACTGAAGAGAGGGGGGTTTCGATAGCACGTAGAAGGGAAAGAAGATATGGTTACAGTACACCTTGGAAGCTACCACCTCCCTCCCCTCCCCAAGCCCCACATCACTACGAACACAGCCCAACCCTCACTCCCTAAAGATTCAAATATTTCCCTGCCACCCTTAAAATGCACCAAAAGGTCACCTGCGAGACTTAAAAACATGCAGGGATCCCAGACTACCACCCCCCCCCCCCCTGCAAAGCCCAGTGACACTTCCCCCACTGGGACTGCCACTACCATACCTGTAACGCTGGGGGGGGGGAGGGGGGGGTCCCCCCCCCCCGGCCAGAGATCTCCCCCCCCCCCCCCTACCCAGCCTGAAAGACCCCCTCCCAAAAATTGCGAAAATTTTCGCCTGTGGCGCTTAAATATGGCCAAATTTTCGCCTGCGGCCTGCGCATTTAGACTGTTTTTTCATCGAAAGTAAGCGATTCTTGGCACTTTTTATCCTATTTTTGCAAAATTTCGTTACTGTTTTGCCAGATTTTTAGGTCATTTTCGGCCCCCCCCCCTCCTCGGTTTTGGAAACCCCCCCCCCCCCAAAATCCGGATTACCCCCCCCCCCCCCCCCCCACCCTCCCCGAGGGGGGCGCGTTACAGGTACATATAGCCACTACTCACTGTATCTAGCACAAGCAATCCCACCTCGATCCTTCCCCCGGGGCAACAGCGAGCTTATGGAGCTTAGTAATGTCGAATCCAGGCTCGTCCATCTCGCGTAGAACGTCGACATCGGGCACCATATCGCTAGGCATCAGCATCCTCTCGCCCTCATCGGCCCGCCTGTCGTGCGCCTCTGGCTCCTCCGTCCAGTGGTCCTCCTCCTCCTCAGCCTCCTCCTCCAGGCCCCAGCCCACAGCCCTTGCCGCCACAGGGACTGGACCAGAATCGCCTGCCTTCAGCTTCTCTCCAGATGACTCGACCCCTGACACACGCTGACGCCCATCTGCCCCGACCCTGGAGGCCACTGACGGCTCGACTGCCTGGAAATGATAGGTCACTTGATCGCCTATGAAATGTCGCCTTCATAATCTGACTACATTTCAAGTCTCCTCACACCAAGGAGTCTACTTCCTTCAATGAAAATCCCATGTCAAATCATCACAACAAATAAGTGACCTCCTCGCCACTGGAATCTTCCTCCACACCAGCGCGCGCGTCGAGGTTCTCAATGGTTCCACTAGGCCTCTTGCGCAACAGCAGCTTCACTGGCGCTTGGAAGGTCCCACTCGGCCTCTTCTGCAGTATTACCTTCACTGGCCCTCGCTCTGCGGAATCCTTGGTGGGTGAGCCATCTGTGAACGAAAAGAACCCATACATACACTCGTTCTTCCAATCAACGACCCATTCATAGCAACGCTACCACTAGAGCTGAGGGGGAGGGGGAGGGGGGGGGGGGGGGGAAGGAAGAGTTGGATAGACGCAATTGCTCAAACGGTCAACAAATTGTCAAATAACTCTCAAATTTGAATAAAGATTTTCATCAGACATCACCGCAAAGCATCATTACTAGTCTGTGAAGTTTCAGCAGTCAGAGACTTACACTTTCAATAGCCGCAAGGAAAACTGCGTACATGCACTTTGCGGAAAGGGATGGGGAAGAAAGGAGCACACGCATAAGTCAAGATTGGGGGGGGGGGGGGAAAGAGGTGGTTGCTCTAGTCTCCCACACCCCCAAAATGGTGCAGGAGCCCCTGCAATTGATTCACCCACTGATTCACTCATTTGCGACTACTCCATCACTCATTCACTCCATTCAGCTGAACGCTGTCAAACCAAACAGACCATTGAGCTTGGTCAGAGCCTCTTCATTTTCTCTGCGCCACTCCTCTTCGTCGAACAGACCGACGCCCTCTTGTCGGTACAACTCCGACTTCCTCAGGAGATACTGCGCTGCTCTCACGACCAGATTTGGACGTACTACCCCATCCCGATACGCCCGCTTGTATTCGAGCTTCCTCTTCAAATCGACTTGAATCACCTAAATCAAACAAGCTGTTTTAAAAAAGTTGAGTTGTTTTATTATACAGAGTGGTTTGTGAGTGTTTTAAAGTGGAAGAGTAAAAGAGTGGATGCTTTTGTAAAGTATTTCGAAGCCTTTCCGATATGACGCGCGCCCGCCCGGAGTCCACTATTCATGCGCTACTTTTGACACGCTCCTTTCTGAGAGGTTCTTGCAGGGCAACATTGGGATCGCCCGGGATTAATTTTTTGAGCAAGACACGCATTTCTGAGCGGTTGTTGCAAGGCAACATTGGGATCGCCCGGGATTATTTTTTTTTGAGCAAGACGCACGCATTTCTGACCGGTTGTTGCAAGGCAACATTGGCATCGCCAGGGATTAATTATTTTTGCAGACAAAGTTGTTCGTAAGACAAGGGTTTAAAAAAAACAAAAGTATTTCTTTAGGAATGACCGTTCAACAACTGCCTCAACGTAAGCTTTCAAACGGTCGAACGACTGCCGCTCTACAACGTAAGACGAGCGAGTTAGGGTCCATTTGCTGTTTGAACCTTTGGGTTACTGTAGCTCACGATATTCAAACTATTGAGTTTCGACCAATCGAAGGACAAATGATCAGTGAGTCAAGAGCTATCCAGCAACTCAAGATCGTCTCTCTACGACGCATGCTGAGCGAGTTAGAGCGATTTCTATGCTGAGAACGCGAGAATGTCGCTTTTCGTGGTGCGTGTTTGCGTAATTAACAAAATTTTTACGCCAAGTAAAAGAGCACGTCGAGACCTTTTAGTTGACCTATCGCACGCCGCTCTACGACGTAAGACGAGCGTGTTAGAGCCGTTTTGCGTTTTGGACCTTCGGGTTACTGTAGCGCGCAGTTCAAGCTTTTGAATTTCGACTTCTCTTAACGGAATTATCAGTGTGTCGAAGCCTATTCAACGAACTCAAGATCGTCTCTCTATGACGGAAGACGAGCGAGTTAGATAAGTTTTGCGTTTTAAACTTTTGGGTTACTGTAGCTCCCGAAATTCAAACTTGAGTTTCGACCAATAGAAGAACAAATGATCAGTGAGTCGAGAGCTATCCAGCCAACCCAAGAGCGTCTCCGTACGACGCACGCTGAACGAGTTAGAGCGATTTCTGCGTTAAAAACGCGAGAATGTCGCTTTTCGTGTTGCGTGTTTGCGTAATTAAGAAACTTTTTTATGCCAAGCGAAAGCGCACGCCGAGACCTTTTACTTGACCTATCGCACGTCGCTCTACGACATAAGACGAGCGAGTTACAGCTTTTTACGTTTTGACCTTCGGGTTACTGTAGCGCGCGTAATTCAAACTTTTAAATTTCGAAGTCTCTTAGCGACATTACCAGTGAGTCGAGACCTTTCCGCCTTTCCGTAGAGCCCAAGATCTCCTTCCTACAACTTACCAACGCCGAGATCTGAGAGCGTGACGAACGGACGGACGCACGGACGGACGGACGCACGCACGCACGAAAAGCTCTCGTAGGGGTTCGCCCGGCTGAGGCCGGGCGAAAAAATACTTATAATAGGAGCGAAATGAGACGCTCTTTTGCGTGTCCGCACACAATCACACAAACCGCCAGCTGCAAACAAACCTTACTACAGTACCTACATATAACCAAGAAAAAGTAGTTGTTCGTAATTTGTCATGTATTGCAAATTACAATCGACAGTACATCCACACAAGACGGACCTGGGCCTCGTCTAGACGACGAGGAAGGTGAGCGACGCTCTGAGACAGATCGGCCTGCACATTGATAACTGGCCCCGTCAACTTCAGCTGCTTGCCCGCAGGGAGGAAAGAGAACTTCATGAACATCAGCCGCGGCGACAGCAACAGAAACTGAAGTGGAAGGATAGAGAACGTCACTTAGGCACAAATATGACCACCAGGTGTCACAGATATGTAACACTAGGTCTCACACATAAGACTAAGTGTCACAGCTGCCCTTTAGCTCTCTTTCCAAGTTTCAAGCGCAACTCAACATGCGTGGGAAATGGAATCACAACGATTACAGATGTTGGAAGTCAACATCATCACCTCAAAGGGATTCAGGTGGCGCAACTCCTCAGGCAGTTCCCTGAACCAGGTGGCAGTGCCCTTTACCGCTTCAAGCGTGGGCTTCTTGTCTTCGCGAATGGAGCGAAGGCAAGTGCCGCATATCCACTCTTTGCCCGCGATCAGGGGGTGGTTCTTCAGACGCCTCTCCACCCTCCACTTCGTCTGGGGATGCAGACGCGCGACCAGGTGAACAGAATGGGAAAAGAACACCCTAAATTTTTCAGGGATTTCCCAAATGCGCAATTTATGGTCTGGGGATGACACTCATTTTCACCTGAAACAACAACTGCAAGGCTTATCGCAGGGCTCCCTCGACCGTCTGAGGAACTCCTCTTGTTGTTTCTTGATGGCAGTCCGCCGAGTAGATTGCAAACCGTCTCCCTCGTCCTAAGAAGAAGAAGGCTGTGAGATTAATGCCTACTGACACCGATAAATGGCTCAATCCACCCACGTCGTCACTGAACCCTCGCAAACTAAGCAAAGAACAATCCGACTCCATAGGAGAATTAGTTTTCTCCTTGTTGGCAGGACCAGTATTGATCGCCACATCCGGCGACGTCCCCTGGTCACGTGAGACTACGTTGAGACGCGCCTATAAATTCGTTACGCCTCCACCCAAACACATCACATAACATGTGAACTGTCTAATGCAGTCCTAACCATCTTTCGCAAAATCGGCTCGTCTGCTGAATCACAAGTGGAGCTGCCACTCGATGACGCTGACGACCTGTTCAGCTGCAACAAAAGTTAATTATAATCAACAAATCAAAGCATTTAACTTGAATGATCCTGGTATACCTACAAGTTGTTAACCAAACAAGCTCCGGTATAAAAAAGTTCAGTTTGTATTCTGACCGACATTGCACAAAGTTGCGTTCTTTCTGCAGAGAGTACATGAGTTCATCGCCCGCATGCTCCGCTTCAGGAACCCCCGCTTCGCAAGAGACTATTGCACAGCAATATTGATTTCACCCGCGATTTGACTTTTAGAGCAGGAACATCCCTCTTTCAAGCAACGCTTTTAAAAAAGTGACAAAAAAACTTGTAAAAATTCTTTCAAACAATTTTCTACGGCGCGTGCTTGCGTTATTAAAAAATTTATTGCTGCGGCATGAAAGAACACGCCGAGAGCCTTCACCTGACGTGTCGATTGGGGCTCTACGACGTAAGACGAACGAGTTAGAGCCGTTTTGTGCTTTTGCACTTTCGAGTTACTGTAACTCGCGAAATTCAAACTTTTGAGTTTCGACCAATGGGAGAGCAAATGATCATTGAGTCGAAAGCTATCCAATAAGCTCGAGATCGTCTCTCTACAACGCAAGTTGAGCGAGTTAAAGCGATCTTTGCGTCAAAATCCCGAAAATGGCGTTTTCCACGGTGCGTGTTTGCGTAATTGAACAAACTTTTGTAGCCGCATGAAAAAACACGTCGAGAACTTTCACGTGACGTGTCGATTGCCACTCCACGACGTAAGACGAGCGAGTTAGAGCCATTTTGTGCTTTTGCACTTTCGAGTTACGGTAACTCGCGAAATTCAAACTTTTGAGTTTCGACCAATAGGAGAACAAATAATCATTCAGTCGAGAGCTATCCAATAAGCTCGAGATCGTCTCTCTACGACACAAGTTGCGCGCGTTAGAGCGATTTTAGAGTCAAAATGCAGAGAATGGCGTTTTCCGCGCTGCGTGTTGGCGTAATTGAAAAAACTTTTGCAGACGCATGAAAGAACACGTCGAGAGCTTTCACCTGCCGTGTCGATTGCTCTCTACGACGTAGCACGAGCGAGTTACAGCCGTTTTCCTTTTTGACTTTCGAGTTACTGTAGCGCGCGCAATTCAAATTTTTGAATTTTGCAACCTCTTAGCAGAATGATCAGTGAGTCGAGGCCTATCCGTAGAGCCCAAAATCTCCGCTCTACGACTTTCCAACGCCCAGATCTCGAAGCGTTACGTACGCACGCACGCACGCACGCACGCACGCACGCACGCACGCACGCACGGACGGACGGACGCACGCACGCACGCCGAGCTCTCGTATGGTGTCGCCCGCCTGAGAGCGGGCGATAAAACCGAATGTGTCAATGAACGAGTTTCAATGATTCTTGTGAACCAATTCGCAACTTAACAATAATGTAACTGACAACAGATTGTAATCAAGTCACTATACACTGTGACATAAACACAACAAATGCAATAAAATGTCGACTTCAATAAAATAAATTACCCCGCCTCCTGGACCTCCAAATTTCAGCGCACGTCGGCGTTTATAGAGATAATCCCTGCCCTTCCGTTTTGTAGTCGCCACCCGACGCTTCTCTGTCGTGGTTGGTCTCTGCAATGTAAATGAAAGATATGAACAGTAAAACTTTTGTTGCAAATATCGACTACTTGACAGAAAATGTCACACTCACATACTGTATACACAGTGACCATATATCGAATTACAACGTAATAAACGACGTTTAATTCGCCAATAAACAAACGAACATATTCCAGCCCGACCAGGCCTTTGATTGGCTCAAAAATTGTGTTGATTGCTGCCCCAACATCCCGGCTGGTGTAGAAGAGCTCAGAGTAACGTTTCCGAAGCTCCAGAACAGAATCACGTGAGCCACTCTTATTGGAGACTGGGAGAGGACTCTGCTCGCACTCCAACATCAGCTCGAAGTAGCGCGCCTGCAGAAAGCACCACCAGTCGCGTCAAATGACATAATAACAAATTCCTAATTTCACAAGAAGACAGACTTGAAGAATCCCGCAGCTGTTGTCGTCCTCTTGCTTCAACAAGGATTACGTGCAGGAGTCCCTGCATAGAAGCACTCCGACTGGTTGGGACTACAGTATACAAAGGCATTCCGCCTATAAGGCAAGTCGAACTGCGCTAGAAGAGATACCCCAACATATTGCGCTATTTGGTTTAATGTGTGCCGTTACCGGGCGCATTTTTCACATTCCAGGCACCAGCCACATCACCGTGACACACTTTCACACAGCACCACTGTCACAAAAGCGCACACACACTCAAGCCTTCCTAAACGCTTCACCAAACTGGCTCTCGCGCTGCAGCTGCGTGTGCATACTCATTGGAACTCTACAACTACAATATCAACGTGCAGCGACAAGTGCCGCAGTGACCGACTGCAATAATAACAGACCAGACCCAGAAGTACGACTCAACGAGCGGCTATGCAACAAAGCAAAACAGCAAAAGCAAGGTACGACAAAGGGACTTGTACGACGGATATTCATGCCAAAATCCGCCAGTTCACCATCTGTAGTTCGAAATGCGCCCTCTACAAAACACGAGAACACGAGATCAAAGAACAACGAGCGCAAACACACTCAATCGACGCCGCCAGCCACGTAACGAGACAGCACTCTTACCAACTTTCCAATCCTAACCCAAGCTCAAGTGTTGCCAGCACTGCAACTACATATCAATGTGCAGCGACAAGTGCCGCAGTGACCGACTGCAATAACAGACCAGACCCAGAAGTACGACTCAACGAGCGGCTACGCAACAAAGCAAAACAGCAAAAGCAAGGTACGACAAAGGGACTTGTACGACGGATATTCATGCCAAAATTCGCCAGTTCACCATCTGTAGTTCGAAATGCGACCTCAAACACGAGATCAAAGAACAACGAGCGCAAACACACTCACTCAATCGACGCCGCCAGCCGCATAACGAGACAGCACTCTTACCAACGTTCCAATCCTAACCCAAGCTCTCAATAGTTCCACTTGGTCTCTTGCGCAACAGCACCTTCACTGGCGCTTGGAGGGTCCCGCTCGGCCTCTTGCGCAGTCTCACCTTCACTGGCGCTCGCTCTGGGGAATCCTTGGGGGGTGGGCCATCTGTGAACGAAGAGAACCCATACACACACTGGTTCTTCCAATCAACGACCCATTCATAGGAACGCAACCACTAGCTGAGGAGGGGGGGGGGGGGTTTGGATAGAGGCGATTGCTCAAAGCTCCACAAATTGTCAAATACCTCTCAAATTTGAGTAAAATCCTCATTAGACGTCGCTGCAAAGCATCATTATTAGTCTGTGAATTTGCAACAGTCAGAGACCTACATTTTCGAAGGCATGGGGCAGGAGGGAGCATACATACGCATCAAGCCAAGATGGGGGGGGGGGGGGGCGGGGGGGGGGGGGGGGTTAGTTACTCGATTCTCCCCCCACCCCGAATTATACTCATACCATCACATCCAGCCACCTAACAGCTTGGTGACTCGCTTACTGACCCACGTCTCATCCACTGATTCACTCATGTTACAGCTACTCCCTGGGATTACGGGCAGGACTGGGGTGGGGGGGAGGTACCGTATCCCAACAAAACAGTAGTTCACCTCATATTCCCGTCGCTGTCTGAAGAGTCTTCTCAGGACGACGCTCTCCGCCGCTCCCTGCCAACGGAGGCTCCAGACTCAGCTAGGACGAGCACGTTCGCCTCCAGGGCGTTATAGTCGGCCCGCAGACAGCCGATATTCTTCTCCAGTGAGCGGGTGGCCAATCTCATAGCCTGAAAATTCGAATGAAATTTCCCAAGAAGCTTGAGCTTGAGTGAAAAATTGAAATGGGCACGGAAAAAATTACATTCTAATATGAAGTTCGGCATAAAACAAGATGTAGTGACTGGAGAAATATGATGGTAAGTACACGTGTATTAACGTGCGCGCAGAATTTTCAACCTATCGCGTGGCTTACTTTCAACCTTCGTTTAGAGTGGAAAACTCTTGGACGGTGGGGGCTTATTCAAGGGAAGGGGAAGGGGGAAGTTACCATATCACGCACCGGACGATTGCACAGGAAGTCTTGCCACCATCGCCGAGACGCGGCGGGCGATCTTGTTGCCCTGACCCTGAGAGGCCAACGACGCTCCACTCTGGCACTGGAGGAGAAGGAGAAACACTTGCGCACATTCCCAAGGATCTTCCGCTTGGACATGCCGAAATGCGCAAAATAAACCTCAGCGAATTCGCTTCCACTGCTCTTTTCGGAAGGCCTTTCCGCCGGCGCCTTGTTAGCAAAGACCTAGTTTCACATTTGGAAAACTCAATCTGAATAAACCCCGCTGATCGCAATGTGAAGCTTCAACCAGCGGGCAATCGAGCCGGCCGCGGCCCGTGCCCTCTCTAATACACAACGTACGGCACTCGACAGACAAAGAAGGGGCCGCGCACAGCTAGCTGGCTATCTATGCGGTAGATCTAGATGCGGGCGCCACTAAACAGGCTTACGCAATCGAGCGTCCGCACCACGGGACGCGCGCACAGCTGGATATCTATACGCTAGACACGCGCGCTACGAAACCCGCTTACGCAATCGAGCCTCCGTCCGTACCAGCAGAACGTGAAAACGAGAGAATGCTGAACGGAAACAAATACAAAGCAAATACTGCAGCGACCTAACCCTATGGAGAATACTTGCGCACTACAGTGTCGTATTACTACAAGACACATGGGCGCGAAAACACAGAGAGAGAGAACAGTGGACAAAACACACAAAGCGATTCCACACCGTGTACAATAGGCAATTATACCACACAAAGATTCACCGCAAATCCCGCCCGAACATGGCTTTAGGGAACGCGATACGGAAATCAAATTTCCCGCACCAACATATGCCGGCGCACAGCAGAACTGTACCGCGGTCACAT
>JASAMZ010006733.1:0-26909 GCA_030248115.1 Linhomoeus sp. GSCO2_2 | reverse complement strand
GTAGGCGGCGTCGCGTACCTTAACTATGCGTGTCGTGTAGAGGACTGGGAACGCATTAGTAGGCACTAATCGTGGCTCTCCGGGACTCTCCGGAAGCTGCAAACTTTTGAATAGGTACGTACGTACTCATGTGTACTACTGCTGTGGCAACACAACGCAAACCAATAATCTGGGCGTTTATTTAGATGGCCCTTGGGGGTGACGCAGCTGTGTCTCCCTCTGGGGACCGAGACCTTTGGTGAGCTGACGATGGTGATTGGATATTGTGTATTGTTTCTGAACTCGCTATAAAAGAGTTTTGCGCTTGAAGGACCATGGCAAGTACTACGTCTGCCTCTTCCCCAAGGTAGAGAAGGTGGACGAGTTCAACCGCCTGATGATGGAGAGGCTCCAGTTGGACGTCATGGACATCCCGGCATTGTTCGGAGGTATTGTAATTTCTACATTCTTCGACAGTCTCATGCAGAGTATGAATAGCATGAAAAGCGCTGTTGCAGTTGGACGAACCAAGAAGAAGAAGGCGCAGCGGAAGAAGGTGCAGGAGGAGGTGGCCGGCGGCAAGAAGATTCCCGCGGCGATGACGGGCGGGTTGGAGATCAATCTGCGAGTTGCTGTGGGCGCATTGGTCATGCTGAGACGAAATCTCGACCAGTCAAGGTGATCTAATTGCTGTTGCGGCGTACAACACACTACAAAGGTGGTTGGAAGCGGCTGGGCTGTGACACTGCTCTGTATTTCAGAGGCCTGATCAACGGAGCCGTTGGAAAGGTGGTGGAGCTGTGCAGGTCGAATGGTGACACCATCTCCACCATCGTGGTCAAGTTCAAGTCAGCGCCCCAGCCCGTCAGGATCACGCGTGTCCACGCCCCTTGGGAGGCCAGCAGGGGCGTCTACGTTGCGATGGACCAGTTCCCACTGACACTCGCCTATGCCGTCACAATTCACAAGGTATATGGACAAGCGGGTAGTTGTGTTGCATAGACATCTGAAGTGGATTGGGGCCATGAATCTACTGCAGGCGCAGGGCATGTCGGTGGACGGCGGTGTGGTGGACGTGGGCCAGGACATCTTCGAGGCGGGCATGGCCTACGTGGCCTTGTCCAGGTTCCGCAGCCTGGACGGCCTCTACCTGGCCAGCTACCACCCCGCCCACTGTTGGTGCAGCGAGGCCGCTTTCAAGGAGATGCAGCGGCTGAACCAGACCATCGGCAGCCAGATGGAGTGGGGCACGCCCAATGCCCTTCCTCCAGGCTTTCCTCCGCGCAGACTAGAGCCAAAGGGGAGGAACAAGAAAACGGTAGCTGTCTCGGCCAAAGCGCTGATGGCGAACGTGGGCAGCGGAAGTGCCGCCGCGCCCACTGTCTCCGTGGGCAGTGACCGTGCGCATTCGAAACGAAGGCAAGACCTGCTACGCCAACCGCACTGTAGCACCGGCTGTACAAAAGTGTACAACCTTTGCCTGCCTCTCCTAGAGCCGCAGGTAGAGAGCGCCCCCTCCCCCCAAACGGAAGTAAGGGGCATGGGAAGGTTAAGTTCAGAGGGTGCAATGTGACCGTACATATAGGACGATATATTCGTGCTCATTGCATCTCTTTAATTGATACTGTACCATACTCCCAAATCAGACACTTAATGTGCCAGTCTTCTCAGCGTGGCAGGCCTCTGAAAGATTTTAAAAATATGAAAAGTATATGAATTTACAGGAAAAGTCACAAATGTGAACTGAAAGGATTTTCCAACAGATTCAAAATGAACTACTGATTTAAATTAAATGGATTCTATGTATGCTTCTTAGCGCTATGTACAGACCTTGCGATTCTGACGAGATCTACTGATGTGAATGGGATGCATTCGAGCGAACTTGTCGGCAACGCATGCAGATTTAGGTGTGGAAAATCCAGCGTGCGATGTCACGGGCTGCTTTGCTTTCTTGTGACTAAGAAAACGTCTAGTACAGTTCTTACTGCTTCACTATCTTACGACATTATGCAGCATAGCTCGTTTCCATACCCCATGACTCGCAACGATAGCTCTACATACAAATACATCTGAATGAATTGGCACCTCGATAGTATGACAAGGATGCCGTATGATGCGCTTTAGGTAGCTCGGCTAGGAGTGAGAGTTCCATCTCTGGGTCTGTCAATGTGTTGCATGCTTCGTTCTGCGCTACGTTGTATCTCGCGAGTAGTAGTTACAGTATGATGTGCTTCGGCTTATTGGCAACCGCAGTGAGCGCTTCGGGCAGTGACATCGCACGCTGGATTTTCCACACCTAAATCTGCATGCGTTGCCGACAAGTTCGCTCGAATGCATCCCATTTACATCAGTAGATCTCGTCAGAATCGCAAGGTCTGTACATAGCGCTAAGAAGCATACATAGAATCCATTTAATTTAAATCAGTAGTTCATTTTGAATCTGTTGGAAAATCCTTTCAGTTCACATTTGTGACTTTTCCTGTAAATATAAACATCTTTTGGAATTATGTAACACAAGTTGGTATGGTACCAGGTACACACATTCACAACGTACAATTGGAACAGTTACTGTATTTCGTTTTTCGTTTTGTCGTTCCTTGTCAAAACGAAAAACGAAAATCGAGATCGGTGCATTTCAGCGGTTGTGAGCAACAAAATCGAAAATCAAAATCTTCCTTTGTTGTAGAGTAAGTTCATAGAAGAGTGTTGTCGCTGAACTACACTCAATTTGCTGGAGATTGCGATTTTCGTTTTGTATTTTGCGCCGTGGTGTGACATAACAAAACGGCCGTTTTCACGACAGCTCGACTGGCCAGCCAAGCCACAACGAAATATTTACTTCGTTTTGTTGGTTTCGTTTTGGCAGAATTCATTTTGGCAGTGGGGTACCCTGACACGTTTCCTCAGAGTTCGGTGCATATGCACCTAACGCCTCTCGACAATTAAAGCGACGATCACAGACGTTATTGTTGAATCCATCGACCACTGCTCCGCATAACCTTCCATTCGCTCTGCATCCGCGGGAAGTACAAACGAAAAAACATTACATACGTAAATCGATAACCTATGGCGAGACATTCAATTCTTCTAGACTGGATCTCGCCGTCACTAGCGCCGCTGGAAAGTAGCGGTAATCAGAGGCCTAGATGCGGAACTAAATGATTGACCCAAAGCTGCAGGAAAAGACGGAACCAGGAAACAAATCAATTGAAATTGCATTTCATCAAGTTGGCTGTGGATTAGTGTCTAGACGGCTTACATGCGTTGGATGCCGTTCGTCTTAGCTGACAAATTTTTTTCTAAATCGCCTTTCTCCCTCTCTCATTCGAGAGAAACCATCTACGGCAATAGGCAAAACATGTACACAAGTCAGCTGCCGTCTGTCCGGAACTCCCAAGCGGCGTTGGAAGGCGGAAAAGCAGGATTGTCTTTCGCGCTCAGTGTCCTGGGACTAGTCCCCACCTAATTACCGAAGAGGTCTCAGCCCGTTCCAATTTCCATTTTGACAATCTTCACAACATTTGGCGAACTGGAGCACAGTGTATTGCTTGGTTTGACCGTCTTGAGAACTGAAGGCATGGCTGCCATCGTTTCGTTGTTGCTGTACGTCCTCACGCAATTGGGGGCGGCTGCTAGTCCAGGTATGTGTAACTTTAACTGTCTTTGTGGCAACAATGTGTCATTGTCTTAAGTCCATTGCGAACGAAACTATGACGATAGTACCTGAACGCACCATCCTCTCTCCGCAGCCATCCGCGGCTCTACAAAGCGGTTGTTATTCAGAAGAGATCCCTTCGCACGTGACTCTGGCCCAGAGGCTGTCAGAGTCCGCTGAAGCTCTGAAAGACTTCCGTCCGGTGCTGTCCCCAGATGACACTGTCGTGGTCACACTCGAGCCCGACTTGTACAGCGTCGACGTGGTTTGTTGCGTGTTGACACCGACTGCTTTTATCGCTACGTAGATTCAGATGATCGTTTGTTGTTCAGGACGTACCGAGCAACTCCATGAAGGTGGCAATTTGGTTGCGAATGGTGAGCGAGTGCGTGGGCACTGGAATTTGATGATATAATGACAAACAATCGTGTTCCAGAGCTGGAGCGACCCACTCCTAAAGTGGGGCGATGCGACAGTTGAAACTGCGGCGATCAAAGCGTCTAAGCTATGGATTCCGGATGTCGTCATCTCCAACGCGTGTGTCGTGGTAGCGCCATGCACTTCAGTCAGTGTCACTGCAAGACGCATTCTCGTGCAGGCTGTGGGTAGACCGCTCTCTGCAGCCCCTGTCCTCAACGTACGCTAGTGTGTCCCGTGGAGGCCGGGTGTCGTTGACGCTCAACGGCAGGGTGGAGGTTGGCTGCGCCTTTGACGTGGCCAACTTCCCCTTCGACACACAGGCCTGCACGCTGGAGTTCACCTCTTGGTCGTTCGACGCCTCCCAGCTGCGCCTCAGGCGCTCCTCCGCGCCCACGGACAACACGCGCTACTACAGGGTGGGTTGGAGAAAGTTAAGAGACGCTTCCTGGAAGAATCGACCTTTGACTGCAGGAAGACGGACACTTTTTTTACGACCTCCACCGAATTGGCTGGTTTTCACGTATGTTAAAGTACATTAAAAGACCCGTCGAATGCAAGTTACCCCACCTCCCTAGGTACTACTAGCCGTTCCTTCCTGTTGCAGAAGAATTTGTGTGATCTGAATAGCACGGAATGTAGTCGTCAATGGCCGTAATGTCCTGTTGCATAATCTGTCCTGTTGAAGGTCTGTCCGTTGCAAGGTCTGTCCTGTTGTGAGCCAACGGCGGTGGTCGCCTCGTGCGCGCGCCGCAACGTCCGTCCTGTTCATTGTCAAGGTCTGACCTGTTGCAAGGCCTGTCCTGTTGCAAGGTGTGTCCTGTTGCAAGGTCTCTCGTGTTGCAAGATCTATCCTGTTGCACGGTCTGTCGTGTTGCAAGGTTTGTCCTGTTGCATGGTCTCTCCTGTTGCAAGATGTGTCGTGTTGCTGCAAGGTCTGTCCTGTTGCCTGTCACAAAATCTGTCCTGTTGCAAGATCTGTCCTGTGGTAAGATCTGTCCTGCTGCAAAATTTGTCCTGTTGCAGAATCTGTCCTGTTGCAAGGTCTGTCCTGTCGCAAGATCTGTCCTGTTGCAAGATTTGTCCTGTTGCAAAATCTGTCCTGTTGCAAGGTCTGTCCTGTTGCAAGGTCTGTCCTGTTGCAAAATCTGTCCTGTTGCAAGATCTGTCCTGTTGCAAGATCTGTCCTGTTGCAAGATTTGTCCTGTTGCAAGATCTGTCCTGTTGCAAGATTTGTCCTGTTGCAAAATCTGTCCTGTTGCAAGATTTGTCCTGTTGCAAAATCTGTCCTGTTGCAAGATCTGTCCTGTTGCAAAATCTGTCCTGTTGCAAGATCTGTCCTGTTGCAAGGTCTGTCCTGTTGCGATTTGTCCTGTTGCAAGATCTGTCCTGTTGCAAGATCTGTTCTGTTGCAAGATTTGTCCTGTTCTAAGATTTGTCCTGTTGCAAGGTCTGTCCTGTTGCCTGTCACAAAATCTGTCCTGTTGCAAGATCTGTCCTGTGGTAAGATCTGTCCTGCCGCAAAATTTGTCCTGTTGCAAAATCTGTCCTGTTGCAAGGTCTGTCCTGTCGCAAGATCTGTCCTGTTGCAAGATTTGTCCTGTTGCAAAATCTGTCCTGTTGCAAGGTCTGTCCTGTTGCAAGGTCTGTCCTGTTGCAAGATTTGTCCTGTTGCAAGATTTGTCCTGTTGCAAGATCTGTCCTGTTGCGATTTGTCCTGTTGCAAGATTTGTCCTGTTGCAAAATCTGTCCTGTTGCAAGATTTGTCCTGTTGCAAGATTTGTCCTGTTGCAAGATTTGTCCTGTTGCAAAATCTGTCCTGTTGCAAGGTCTGTCCTGTTGCAAGATCTGTCCTGTTGCAAGATCTGTCCTGTTGCAAAATCTGTCCTGTTGCAAGATTTGTCCTGTTGCAAGATCTGTCCTGTTGCAAGATTTGTCCTGTTGCAAGATCTGTCCTGTTGCAAGATCTGTCCTGTTGCAAGACCTGTCCTGTTGCAAGATCTGTCGTGTTGCAAGATCTGTCCTGTTGCAAGACCTGTCCTGTTGCAAGATCTGTCCTGTTGCAAGATTTGTCCTGTTGCAAAATCAGGCCTGTTGCGAGCCAATGGCGATGGTCGCACTGTTGCAACATTTTTCCTGTTGCAGAAAGTCTGTCCTGTTGCACGCCGACAGCGCTGACTGCCTCGCGAACGCGCCGTACAAAGCGCCGCGCAAAACAAATGATAGAGAGCGGGCAGATTTTCCTGTTGCAAAATGAGGCCTGTTGCGAGCCAATGGCACTGGTCGCCTCGCGCGACCATCCTGTTGCAACGTCTGTACTCTTGCAAGATTTGTACTGTTGCAGAAAGTCTCTCCTGTTGCAAGCCAACGGCGCTGACTGCCTCGCGAACGCGCCGTACAAAGCGCCGCGCAAAACAAATGGTAGAGAGCCGCCAGATCCAATGCAAGCTAAGGGGAGCGAGCCTGATTGAGCGGCGACCGTGCCTTGCCGTACTGTTCAGGCGATGCCTGCGTTGAAGGCAGGCATCAACAGGCGGCGCTGGCCGTGCAGCGATTGATTGCCGCCGGTGGCGTCCCGCTGGCGTCTAGGCGCGCGCGCGCTGAAGCGTCGCGTGGCGAAGTGCTAGCGAGGCAAGCGCATGCTGAAGCGTCGCGTGGCGAAGTGCTAGGGAGGCAAACCTCGACAGACAGACGGACAAAACACCTAGCTAGCATAGTAATGTAGATGGTTAATGAGATATGGCTCGCCAAAGCTGACCCTATTTTGGGCCCTTTCAACGCGTGCTTCATAGGACCAAATTTGTTTCTTGCAACAATACTCACGCGATTGCAGAGAGCGACAAAATTTTTGTTTGTCGGGGACAATGTACAATGGATAGCGCTACATAGTCCTTAAATTTTCGCGAAAATTCACGTCGCCCGTTGGGGTCAAAATTTGGCCAAAATATGTTACAAAATAATCAAATTTTTTCAAATTTTTTTAAACTCATGTGGTCGATGCAGTTTTGAACGCTGAATCGAATGGTGCAATCCGTTTTGACCTATGTTGTTTGCTTCGCGAGATATGGAGCGTCAAAGTTGACTATTCCCTCGAAACATGGTGCACATGGCCAGATACAGACTTTCGATTGCTTCCGGCGAAATCGTGCTAATAATCAAAAGAGGGCCGCTGGTTGCGTTGCATAGAACGTAGCCCCATATTTTCGTCTAATATTTTTGCAAAATTTTGGTGCATGGTTGGACACAAATTTACACATAAATTTTTGAAAAAAAAATTTTTTTTGGAAATTTTTCGCAATCTAGCCGGTCCGATGCAGTTTTTGACGCTGATTCTAACGGTGAAAACCGCATTGCCGAGCGTTGTATATTTCTCGAGATATGAAGCGTTGAAATGTGGTTTCTCACATAGTTCGGCAGACGACGAGCAACTGAATTCAACGCTGCATATCTCGAGAAATATACAACGCTCGGCAATGCGGTTTTCACCGTTAGAATCAGCGTCAAAAACTGCATCGGACAAGCTAGATTGCGAAAAATTTCCAAAAAAAATTATTTTTTCAAAAATTTATGTGTAAATTTGTGTCCAACCATGCACAAAAATTTTGCAAAAACATTAGACGAAAATATGGGGCCACGTTCTATGCAACGCAACCAGCAGCCCTCTTTTGATTATTAGCACGATTTCGCTGGAAGCAATCGAAAGTCTGTATCTGCCCATGTGCACCATGTTTTGAGGGAATAGTCAACTTTGACGCTCCATATCTCGCGAAGCAAACAACATAGGTCAAAACGGATTGCGCCATTCGATTCAGCGTTCAAAACTGCATCGCCCACATGAATTTTAAAAAATTTGAAAAAAATTGATTATTTTGTAACACATTTTGGCCAAATTTTGACCCCAACGGGCCCCGTGAATTTTCGCGAAAATTAAAGGATTATGTAGCGCTATCCATTGTACATTGTCCCCGACAAAAATATTTTGTCGCTCTCTGCAATCGCGTGAGTATTGTTGCAAGAAACAAATTTGGTCCTATGAAGCACGTGTTGAAAGGGCCCAAAATAGGGTCAACTTTGGCGAGCCATATCTCATTAACCATAGTACCTAGGGAGGTGGGATAACTTGCACTCGACTGTTCTTTTAATGTACTTTAACATATGTAAAAACCAGCCAAATCTGTAGAGGTCGTAAAAAAAGTGTCCACGCAAGGGTCGATTTTCTCAGAAAGCGTCTCTTAAATGATCTTCATAACCACACAAGTGGCACCAATTAGGCATTCCTTCAGAAGAACAGCGAGTGGGAGCTGGTCGCCTTCAAGGGCAGAGAGCTGAACGTGACTTACCATCAGGGGGCGTTTCCCTGCCCGATGCGCCATTGAATTCCCATGCACACATTGAATTGGGCCATTTGCGTGCAAGATACATGAAGCACCAAAACATGCGCATCGGGCCGGGAAACGCCCCACTCACAGCTGTCGACGGTGGGCCAGCGTCGTGTGAGGTCGAGTAGGCGCACCTTCAGCGAGGTCCACTTCAAGATTACCCTGAAGCGCATGGCCAGCTTCCACCTCTTCGTGCTGGTCATGCCCACATTCTGCATCACCACCCTCTCGCTTGTGGGCCTCTTCGGCCCCTTTAGCTCCACTGGGGAGAAGGAGGAGAGGGTGGGGGATATGTTACTTTCACATTTCCTGAATGGTTGCACGAACCAAGTCACATGAGTGCAGGTGTCACTGGGCCTGATGACGCTGCTCTCCATGGCAGTGGTCCTTCACGTGGTCACGGCAGAGGTGCCCAAGAGCGCCTCAGGACTTCCCCTTCTCGGTATGATGATGTACCTCTTCCGACTAACTTCGAAGCTAAACCGAGCAGGCTGTGCCTAATGATTAAGCCTAGGTCTAAGCCTAAGCCTACGCCTAAGCCTAAGCCTAAGAATAAGCCTAAGCCTAAGCCTAAGCCTGAGCCTAAGCCTAAGCCTAAGCCTAAGCCTAAGCCTAAGCCTAAGCCTAAGCCTAAGCCTACCCTAAGCCTAAGCCTAAGCCTAAGCCTAAGCCTAAGCCTAAGCCTAAGCCTAAGCCTAAGTCTAAGTCTAAGTCTAAGCCTAAGCCTAAGCCTAAGCCTAAGCCTAAGCCTAAGCCCAAGCCTAAGTCTAAGTCTCTAAGTCTAAGCCTGAGCCTAATGCCTAAGCTAAAGCCTGTCATCCGCCAGGCAAGTACGTGCTCTACGAGTTCGTCATGGCGACCTTTGGGACGGTGGTCAGCGTTCTGCTGCTATGGCTCCACCAAAGGGCCGTCACCAGGGGATGGAGGCCACCCAGCTGGTGGTGCGAGGACTGCGCCCAGGCTGTCAAGGTGTCTTTCCTTCGTGGGGTGGCTTGACGTTTATGAGCTACACATCAAGTGGTTCTGTCACAGGTGTTCCGTCCCCAGCCGAAGAAGTCGATCTCGGTGCCTCTACCCGAGGGAGAAGATGGGGAAGTCGGCGCTCGTTCGATCACGGACAGAGTGGGTCTTCTTACGTCTTCACATTCTGTTACGCTTCCTGGCAATAAGTAGCATAGGTACATCTGCAGCTGCTGCAAAAGAACGGCTTCTATCTGCGTCAATGCCGGGACGTACTCAACGACCTTTTCGAGCTGGAGACCGCTGGAAAACAGTATCAAGAGGGTGAGTGGGCACTGGGCAGTACTCTTTGCCATGCGGCATACATACAATGAGCAAATAGTAGTATACTGACATCTGGACGCGTGAAACGCGAACGGACCAAAATTTAACACCAAGCCTAGACCTAAGCCTAGGCCTATACCTAGGCCTAAGCCTAAACCTAAGCCTTCACATAAGCCTAAGCCTTAGCATAAGATAAATTGTGGTTTGCTCTGTATGCGTTTTAACAATACACGCAGGCTGGAACCGTCTGTTCTCCGCTCTGGACACGGTGATGCTCTTCCTGTTCCTGTCCCTGAACGTGCTGGTCACCGTGGGCATTTTCTCCCCTGTCTTCAAGGCGGACGCCCTGCTGTGCGACAGCTGCCTTCTGCCACCTGTGGGGCAGAACTGAGCGTTTGGAAATACAGAATTATCATAACCGTCTGGCATTTGCAATTGATTCGGATTCTTTGACTGATCACTACTGCATCGTACAAACCTGTGGTGATGAACTTGATGGTATGGTAGGCTATATGCCGCCTCTCGTGAACTTTCAGAGAAAAGCCTGTCCTTCGATTCCCTCCGTTCCCTTTGGTCTTTATGATCAACTCTACTGCAACCAGTGAAGCGGCTTTGCTATTGACAGAGTGGTAACAGTGTTCCAGTGAGTAACAAACAGTGCTAATTTCCAAATCAGTGCCTCTCATGAGCGAACTGAGTGGAGCCCTGAAACTATTACCTAGGAGGGCGAAACTAAGTAATTATTCGGCACTTCACGGTGGTACTGCGTTATTCGGGCAACTTGCCTGGTTTAGCACAGCTTGTTCAACAATTACGCTCGAGAAGCGTCCACACCAAAATTTGCCAGTTGGATTTGCTAATTGGACATTGTCTGTCCAACGGGCATTCAGTTTGTCCAGTAGACTCCAGTTCAATGAGCAGATCATACAGTACGCACAAGTGTTTATTATGGACTTTGAATAAACTACGCCAAACGCAGGCGCGCCTCCGAGACTAACGAGTAGCACTTATCCCGGTCAAATAAACAGTGGTAGGCTTATATTGGTGGATTGCGCAAGCGCATTCACGCAGGTTGTTCACACAACGCGTCAGTTGCTTGCAAAATCCTTCGACAACACTGTTTTTGGTCAAAGTCGGTTTGTTGGTAAGTGTTTGGTGCTCCGAAATCTGCTGATCTTCAGGTGGACTGACCTGTGCGGATCTAATGGCGGCCGTGCGGTTCTTCGATACGGCCGCTAGAGAAGAGCTACAGCGGAGATCGACACATCAACAGATTCCCCAGACGATTTCATGAAGATTGGTCTTTGTTGCGCCAAGATCGGATGAGTATTTCAGAAGTTATGCATAATATCCCAGTTGAAAAGATCCGCAAAAGGTAGAATACGCACTGGCGCAACACGAGACTTCCAATTTTGACGAAATTTGAACACGTGATAGAGCTCGAAAAGACGCATCCAACGCAAGTTAATGCAAGTCGCTATGATGCACTGTTCGCGAGCTATAGCATATCAAAGTTTGCGCGGCGTTTCATCCCTATATGCTCTATGTTGATGTTGGACAAACTCTAGGCCATAATTCGTGAACGCTGTATCGCAGCAACTTTCGGTAACTTGCGTTGGATGCGTCTTTTCGAGCTCTATCACATGTTTATATTTCGTCAAAATCAGAAGAATCGTATTGCGCCAATGCGTATTTTACCTTTTGGAGATCTTTTCAACAGGGACATCATGCATAATTTCCGTAGTATGTACTCATCCGATCTTCGCGCAACAAAGACCCATCTTCTTGGACTCATCTGGGGAACCTGCTGATGTGTCGATCTCCGCTGTAGCTCCTCTCTAGTGGCCGTACCGAAGAACCGCACATCCGCCATTAGATCCGCACAGATCCAACTGAAGATCAGCAGGTTAAAGACGAATTTGTGCTTCGCACTAATGGCACAGGCCTAAATTAGAGGTGGCGATTGGAATGGGTGCGCGCTGACTAAATGGAGCTTTATGGTTTGGCGTAGGCGGCGCAAATCCAGAATGATTGACCGTGTGAGTGAACTACGTATACGTTGACCAGTCTTGGCAGACAGTCGGCTTGGCAGTTACACCTCCACCTGTGGCTATGACGGGGAGACGCCTGGGAGCCTGCTGCCTAGCGCTACTTCTGCTGCTGTCTTCGGTCAGCTTTCCAGGAACGCAAGGCCGTCCCAAAAGAATGTCAGTGAGCTGAGCAAGGCCTGGCGTTGTCCGTAATGGACCGTAGACCAAATATAGGTAGTTGTGTTGTACCTAAGTCAGGTTGTGACCATGCATGCGCACGCCAAGGTCCTTCGTCTTTTGCAGCGACAAACATGTCCTGGACGAAATATGCAATCCGATGTGCAAATACTACAACCTCTGCACTCTCTTCTCGTTGCCCACCATGCGGGTCTGCGAAGTTCCCTACATTGCGGCAGGTGGACTTGCTCTGTGCAACTGCCTCGACCGGCCCTTTCTACCGAAGGAGAAATAGAAGGAACCAGTGGCGGATCCAGGATTTTGGAATGGGGGCGGGGTGGGGGGGCGGAATTTTTGAGGCCACAGGGGGGACCAAGATGCTATAAAAGCACATAAAAAATTTTGAGCCGCAGGCGAAAATTTTTGCCGGTTTTGGCCTATTTTGGTGCAAAAATGCTTTAAAATAGCGCCGCAGGCAAAAATTTTGGCCGATTTTGGCCTATTTTGGTACAAAAGTGCTGTAAAATAGCGCCGCAGGCGAAATTTGTTTGCTCTGGAGGTGCTGCCGCGCAATTTTTTCTTGGGAGGGGGAATGGGGGGAGGGCGGTTTGGCCGAATGGGGGGGGGGCGGACGCCCAACCCCCCCCACCCCCTGGATCCGCTACTGGAAAAAACACCCGGAAGCCGTAGAAGACTTGACCAGAAGCAAATCGCACAAGTCACTCTTTCATAATGCGGTATCTATGTACCTTCGCGCGGCCGTGATAAATGCTTTTGTCTTGTTCTTCAATTTAGTTCGCTGGATTTCCAGAAAGGTACATTCTTCGGGTAAACAATAGACGTGATGTGTGTGCCTAGAAGTGTCAGAGCAATGTGACAAGTATTTCGGAGGCAAACGAGGCTCAAAGTTCAACAAGCTCGGGTAGAAGTTGACTCTTCGCATTCTGACTGGCATTGCAAGGAGTTGGTATCTTTTCAGGGAGTCCATATAATTGCAGTTTGCGACAACTAGAGAGTCCTCTTCTTGGGTTCAAATGCTTCGAAGCTTCAATCGTGCAGCACATATGTACAGTGGTTTCTGCACGGTGGGCGGACTTGCAAGCTGACTGCAGGCTGTAAAACGTCTGACGAAATTCCAAAACGGCGAGTCCCTATTGCCTCCGCTCCCTTTGGCTCTTATCAACGCACTCGGACCCAGCCAGGAAAGCCGCTTAGCAAGTGACAGCGCAGAACAAGAGTGGGTGCGTGTAGCAGTTTCAACAACTCCGTTTAGAGTGAATAGTATAAACTGGAAGCGGAAAGGCAACGTTGAAGCACGAACGTTGGGTATTTGGGGGCGAGTATAGTGCACTTACTATACGTAATGGGGGTGCCGGTTTCCTTGACCGGTCCTCCACAGCCGCTCCCGCAACCCTTACTGTAGTGTGGGTACGGTACCCAGATCTGTGTTCTTACGTGCTCTTGACCCTTGAACATCAATTCTCCACTACAGTACACCTATATACGCACATACTCTACTCTCTCATGCTCGCACATCACAGTACAAAGTCCGGGAATACAGTCTATGTAGGCATTGGCCGCCTGGCATGGATGGAAGGTGGGAGGCGCCTGACTTCGCGACTGGAACGACGACAACGCCCATCAAGCATGCCCTCTAAAGCTATAGGCAGCGGATCTTATCAGTTACAGTCCCAAAACGATCGCCGACGACCGTCCGCGAGAGAGAAATTTACAACAGGTGGCAGATGGGAAAGAGGAGGGGGAGTGGTGCAGACTGGCGCGAACCGAGCGGTGATAAGGAAAGGGCGCTGTTTCAGATTTTCGGAACAAAGCGAGCTCGCGCGCGAGACACACCCTTGTTTTTAGCCCGCTGTAGTCGCTGGAAGGGGCGCACGGCGCGACATTCTCTGCTTTCTCTTGCCGTTCAGTGAGCGCTGAAGCGGATACGGTATTTCATCTGGAGTGGAGCCATGAAATTTGTTGCCATTCTCCTCGCAGCGGTGAGTGAATAAGTCGCTAGTCTGCACACTTTCACGCTTACTGTTGAGAGTTTGCTACGTATGGCACAACCGCTTGTAAGCCGCTATGGCCAGAATGCGCCGAAGTACAGTATGGCGAGCGAGTACGGTATGATAGAATGCGTCCAAGTACAGTATGGGCAGTACGGTATGCCAGAATGCGCTCAAGCGCAGTATGGCCAGAGTGAGCCCAAGTACAGTGTGGTTAGAATGCGCTCAAGTCCAGTAAAGTATGGCCAGAATGCGCCAAAGCACAGCATGTCGCAACCAATCAATAATACCGAGGCCAGTGCCACATTCAAGGCGTCAGCAGCCGCCCTCTACCGCCAAGAGGGTGAGCCGGACAAGTTACGCATGACCCTCCGTCTGACCCACTTCACCAATCCTGAGAGCGCCAGGTACACTGGAGGCTGCTGCGACGCCTTCTGGGCCTGCCCGGAACCCTTTCTCTGGTTCCAGTGCGACTACATGATTCAGCTGTGCATCGAGCCCGACAGCGATGCCTCTGAGTGAGTGCAAAGAAATGATCCAAACTGTTAACATGTGTGCATGGTTTGACGATTTGATATGGTCTAGACTGAAACTGTTGTGATAACTGAAACTGACTTTTAGTTACTGAAACTGAGACTCGAAAGGGACATGCGTTGCGTAGCTGACACTGTAACAGAAACTCGGCTAGGACCATATGTAGTTTCAACTGAAACTGAAGTGAGTTTCCATTGTTCGCTCAGTTCAGCTCTAGTTACATACTGCTCGCCACCTGTGCCCGCGAGCTTGTGCCATGCAACTGCAGATCCAATATCCCTCTTTGTTGCACGAACAAGACGTCTCATTTGTCAGACGCATTTGTCAACTGCCCAATTATTGTCCACCCACACTGCAGGCCCAACCTTGACCCGAGCACCTGTGCCACCGGATGGAGGGACAGGTCTGTGAGTCCCGACAACTTGGCCACTCTCGACCTCAACGTCGACGCCCAGGCCGCCTCCGCCAGCGTCTGGAGGGTACTGTAGGCATGCTGAAGAAAGCCCCACTCAAATGCCAAGTGATAGGCAGTGTCTTCCGTTTCGTTTGCTTCAACTTTGATTAACCAATGTGTCAAAGTAGCACATAACTAAATACTGCAATGGGCGCTCCTGACGATTTTCTCCAAGCTGGGTCTCACACTTCATCATAGGCGAAACACCCGTTCATCCCTGAATTCTCACGATGTATCGCTAGCCACAGCTCAACGCTTAGACTGAGGAGGTATGTAGGAAGGGGCTAATGGAGTATTCGCGGTAGGTTTCTAGGCAGGACAACTCTTAGTCTACTCACATTGCTCGTGGTCTCTCTTTTCAGGGCGTAGTGGTCAAGTACCGCGTGTGGGACGTCGACCTGATCGGCCAGCAGCTGGTGGACCAGAACGTGCTGCGAATCAGCAGGGCCGACTACCCCACCATCGACTGGGGAGTACCCTTCACGCGCTCCGTCGTCAGCCAGAGACCGGGCGCCCCAGACGCAACGTGAGCACTGAGAACTGTGTAATGGAGCAAATGGACCAGCTGGTTATAATTTTCAAATAATTCACGATTGAATTATTGTGCGCCGCCAATCAATTGCTGATTCCTCGCGAAATTAGTGGAGACGAAGAATGATTAGAGACCGGGGATTTATTTACCTAGGCGCCCGTTTGGCGGCGATGATCAGTATAATTTGTTTAAAGTCTTTTATGTATTTTTATAGAAATAAATCAACGAAACGATAATCACGTTTGGAAATTGCACCAATTGACACTGAGTTTTTGGTCGATTGGAGGTTACTCCAAGTTGGAGTGCTGTTGTCGATGAGGAGGAGTCTGTTATCGGCAGCGTATCCTTTTAACAATTCTCAATTCAGTAGAATTAATAGAAGATGATAATGCGATACGCTTCCATTCCACAGGATGGACGTCGAGTTCTCGGTGCAATGCGAGTCGGGCTCCGGTGGAGACAACTGCGGCATCGTGGCCCATCCCAGCTGCGCCGAGTGGGCCGTCAGGGGACAGAGCCGCGACGGCCTCTACTATCTCTCCTTCAACGGCGACATCTACCACGGACTCTGCGACATGAACACCGAGGGCGGCGGTTGGACCGTCATCCAGGAGTCAGTTCTCGTCGTCGTCGTCGTCGTCGTCGTCGTCGTCGTCGTCGTCGTCGTCGTCGTCGTCGTCGTCGTCGTCGTCGTCGTCGTCGTCGTCGTCGTCGTCGTCGTCGTCGTCGTCGTCGTCGTCGTCGTCGTCGTCGTCGTCGTCGTCGTCGTCGTCGTCGTCGTCGTCGTCGTCGTCGTCGTCGTCGTCGTCGTCGTCACAATGAGAGCTGTGCACTGCAGGCGCAGCTACGGAGACATGGACTTCGCCCAGAACTACCAGGCGTACGTGGAGGGTTTCGGCGAGCGAGGCAGCACCGACTTCTGGAACGGTCTGGACAAGATCCGCGCCATGACCCAGCACTACTTGGACATGGGCGTGGACACCGTGCTGCGAATCGAGGCCACCAACTGCGACGGTTTCGTCGGCTCGCAGACCTACCAGCAATTCAGCGTACGTTTTCACTTCACTCTTTCTTTGTCCACCACACACTAATCTTTTCCATTCAATCTCATTGCAATTGCAGTTGGGCGCCGCCTCTGACTTCTACCCTCTGGCGGTGTCGACTGCGCCCGAGGACATTTCTGGGAACATGGGCGACGCCATCAACACGAACAACCCCAGCTCTGGGGGCAACCAGAACGGCGCCCCCTTCTCCGCCTACGACGCCGACCACGACAATTACCAGGGCAACTGCGCCGAGGGAGTACACTCGGGGTATGCCTCTGCCTGTGCCTGCGTTCACTCCCATTACATAGAACCAGACTGTGCAATGGGCCCCCCACCCTCCCCTATTGGCGAACCAAGCATAAGCCTAATCTGAGCATAAATCTAGGCGCCTACGCATGAGCCTAAACCTAAGCCTAAGCCTAAGCCTAAGCCTAAGCTTCAGCTTATAATTCAAAACTGCTGCATCTTCCCGATACCCAATTCAGCGGCTGGTGGTACAACGCCTGCACGGAAGCCGACCTGAACGGCCTCTGGTCGGACGACTGCTCGGCTCCCGGCGACACCAAACCCCTGGGAGCCATCATCTGGACGCCGGTGACCGGGTTCCTGGCCGGGTTGCGGACCACCCGCATGCTAGTCCGCCCGGCCAACTACCCGGCGCCTCCTCCGCCCAGCGGTGACGTCATCGACCTCGACATGGCCCTGTGATCAGCGATCGATTGGAGTGCGATCCTACTACTTACCGCTACGTGTAGAGTACCGTACCTCTCTTGTTCTGGCGCGCGATATCTTCACAGGTGGGGTCGTCTACGCATGCATGAATAGTAGGTAGTTGTCTGTCGAGTCGTCTTCCAGGTGCATACGCCGTATTTACAACTGTTGTATCAGTCCGACATGGGATGGCATGAGCTAATCAACTTCGCCGAGACCATAATAGCCTCCCGACAGTCCAAACAGTCTTATACAACGAAACCTGCTACTGGTACGTATGTACCACTTCCGTTCGGTACGGATACCGTAATCACAACCGACTTTGTCGAGGGGTAGCGCAAGTGGCAAGGCGTAGTTTACACAAAGCTGAGATGACTGTCGCCGGCATGGGCCCCCAATCGTACCAAAATGACACAAAACGGATTCCTCTTGAAGCACTTAGGGCAAGTAGGGCAAATAACCCTTGTTCTGTTTGATTTGAAAGACGAATTGGTCGTTTGTCCACTGGTCGAATGACAAACGTCTAAGAACGACAACCATCAAAGGTAAAGTGGAGAAGCGGACAAAAATGCGGCTTCCGTGCAGGCGTTGAGTATAGGCGTAGTGTAGGCACAAATCTGTTGCCCATAGTCGCCTGGGTGGGTCAGTTCACGCATGGGAGGGAGTGGGGTGGCAAAACTACCAAGAGTTTTCCAAAGTCCAAAGCCGATGTGGCATTCCGGTACGATTGGTTTCGTTGGCCGGTCCTTCGAGAGGGGTGGTTGTCTGCTTTGAAGAATGGAGCAAACCGGCTAGCGAAGAAGTGGCGTGGCGTCTGGCGTCTGTCTGGGGCACTACATCGTAGATAAACACGAGAAGGAAGTTTCCTTTTGAACTGTTTAGTGATTAGTCTAGGAGCACGTCTTAGCGTAGAGAAGCCGAACGAATCGCGTTGTCTTACCTCTTCTAGTCGGCCCTCAGTCTGCCAGCAATGCTTTCCAGTGAGTTTTGGCTTTTGCAGGGAGAAACCTTGACATGACTCTTCACTGAAGTCTCAAAACCTGCATAATACCGCTTTCTTCCTCCAATCACAGGCTTGTTCCGCGGGGCCTCCCTCTCTCGCTTGGTGGGGGGTGCCGCCAAGTCCCTGACCGGCCCAGCGGGGGGCAATAGCTCCCTGCTCAGCGCCCTAGGTGGTGCCAGTGCCAGTGCCAGCAGATATCTGTCCCAGCCAGCAGTGTCCAAGCGCTACCAGTCCCTGCCCAGACTGGAGAAGGACCTAGTGCTGGCCACCTACGTGTGGATCGACGGCAGAGGGGAGTGCCTCAGGTCCAAACAGCGCACCCTCACCCCCAAGGAGGCCGAGACCGTGGAGGGTGAGGGGGCAAATTGAGAATTGCGCGACGATTAGGTTTTCGGAGGCCAAGGTGTGCAGTAGTTTTCGTTTTGGTTCTGTTGGCCTTGGCTGTGGGGTGTAACACCCCTCCCCTACAACCCCCCCGAAAATCAGGAAATTTTCCAAAAATCGACAAAAAATTAGCAGAAATTATGCGCCTGCAGCGCTATTTTTATTTTCTCCCGAAGTTAGGCGAAGATAAACGGTTTTGGCGCTTTTGGACAATTTTTTGGCATTTTTTGTTATTTTTTTTGGAGAGCTTCAATAACCAGATTATTGTTCTTGATACCCCTTCCCCCAAAATCGCGGTCTCATCCCCCCATTTTCTCCTGTGATTCACCTGTATGCCCGTATGCCACACTGTAGTACAATTCCACATCTTTCTTTCATAGGTGCGATCCAGAATTGGGCCAGTGGGGGGGGGGGTCTTTGGGGCTTGGGGGGGGGAGAGTCTCCGGAAATGCCGTCCGGATGGCCAAGGCTAGGGGGGGGGGGGGCCCCATCCCCCCCTCCCCCCCCCCCCCCCCACAATCGCACCTATGCTTTCTTTGTTTTGTAGCCGTGCCCGAGTGGACCTTCGACGGCTCCTCCACCGGGCAGGCTGAGGGCGGGAATTCGGACGTGTTTCTGGTGCCCGGGGCCCTCTACCCCGACCCCTTCGGCCTGCCTCAGGATATGCTCGTCTTGTGCGAGACCTGGAACCACGACAAGAGCAAGCCCACAGGTGGGGGGAGTGAAAATTCGCATTCTGTGAAAGTTTTTGATACAACGTCACTTGACGTTAGAATGGGTGAAGTCTGTTTTTACGTGTCCTGAACAGCCGCAGCTCATACGATTTGAATAATTTGAAGAAGTGTGGCCTCTTGTAGAGAGCCTTTCGGCAGTTTTGACCTTCGTACGCTGGAATAAAGATGCGCAGTCGATATTCGCGTCAGTCGCTTTCTAGCGCTGTAGCCACTGGCATAATATGCCCGTTCGTTTGGTTAGTAGTAACTCTCGATGCTGTGCATTCGCGTGTGGCTTGCTTTCTGTGTCTGAGTTTGTCAGTGCCATCTGAATTGAGGCTGCTAGTCGGTTAGCTTCATTGCGACCCTGTAATTGTCTCAGCGACCAACTGGCGCCACCGTTGCAAGGAGATCCTGAAGGCGGTGGATCATCTGGAGCCCTGGTTTGGCATGGAGCAGGAATTCACACTGTTCGACATCGACAAACAGCCCCTGGGATGGCCCAAGCACGGCTTCCCCGGACCCCAGGGTAGGCTATTCCTCTAATCTCAACTGCATTGGTGAAAGGCTGCTGTGATGTTACTTCTGTTGGAGGGGAGGAGGCGGTCAACTGGGTTTGGGGGGGGGGGGGCATGAACAAGAATCGCGTTCTTGATGATTTCCAGAGACGAGAAACAAATGCCTAAAAAGAGCCAAAAACCTGCATTTTGCTTCATTTTGTGTCAAAATGTACCAAAATTGCTCAAAATAGTGCCGGCGAAAAAGTTTGACAATTTTGTTGTTGGGGTTGTCTAGGATGGAGGGGCTAACGCCCCCCCCCCCCTGAATCGGGTTCAAGGGGGGGGGGGGGGGGTGAGACCTCAAGAAATCCCGGGTACAGTATTATCTACTGGCGATGGTGCACAATCTCTAGCCTCAATTTCACTGCTCAGTTTTGTCCATTGCATCACCATTCACCACCCTAACCCACTACGAGTACAAAGTCTATTCTACCGTATACCATTCCCTTTGTAGGTCCCTACTACTGCGGCGTGGGGGCAGGGGAGGTGTTCGGAAGGGAGGTGGTGGACGCCGTCTACGCGGCATTGCTCTACGCAGGCCTGGCCGTGGGCGGCATCAACGCCGAGGTCATGCCCTCACAGGTGTGGGGGAGAATAAGAGGCTGTCATTGTCAGTAAGTAGGGGGGGGGGGGGGGTTTTGGGGGGCAAAATGCCCCCCCCCCCCCACAAACCCTCCCCTGTTCCTCTCACTCAACCAGAATACTTGCCTACGGCGCTGAAACGTTCAAAATTGTGAATATTTCTGAGGTCAAGTTTGTAAGTGGCTATAGCGTTGCATTCAAGGCTGATAGTGCAAAAGTACTTGCCTGCTGCGTTTGTTTGTCACGTATTAGCGCTACCCTAGTTAGTGAATCCCCCCGCCCTCCCATTTCAGTTTTCAGCTGCTTCAAGCGTGTCTACCGCTTTGTCATTTGCACACTCCACTGACTATTGTGTCGCTTGTGCATACCTATAATTCCATGCATAGCATGCGTGCGCATCCACACACAATCATGTGTTGTATGTGCCCAATGTTGCAGTGGGAGTACCAGATCGGCCCCTGCCGAGGCCTATCGATGGCTGACGAGCTGTGGATCAGTCGCTACATCATGCACAGAGTGGCCGAGGACTTCTGCGTCGACTCTTCCCTCCATCCCAAGCCTTTCGCCGGTAGGTACTTGTCGCGTTTTCATGTGAATTTGTACAAAAGTGAGACCCCTGACTTTGCGGCCGCCTTCACAAACGTGACTGCGAATATGAGGCACCAAGTTGGAATGGATGCGCTACAGGGTGTTTTCGACAAAGTGTCAGAATTTCAGACTATTTCATGCACAGAGATAGTGGCGTCGTTTTGCGCTAGGTCATGTGGAAAATCGGGGTTTTCGACGCCACCTTACGCAAAATGATGCTATTCTCTCTCTAGTGCATCAAATGGCCCGAAATTTTGACACTTCGTCGAAAACACCCTGTAGCGTATCCAGTCCAAGTTGTGACTCGATGCGTTGCAGCAAGCTCGAGAACGGCGGCAGCAAACTTAGGGGTCTCTATCATTACTCTGACACTGAATTTGTGTCACTGATGTGAGATGAGTGACACTTTGGTTGCAGACTGGAATGGCGCCGGCTGTCACTGCAACTTCTCCACCAAGGCCATGCGAGAGCCCGGCGGCATCAAGTGAGAGAGCGATATATGCGTGCTTGGAGTTACAGTATTCATTTTAAATTAACGCCGCGCAAAATGGTAAAGTTATGGCATGGCGAATATCGACTGCAGCTGGATTTGGGCCAAAAATTAGTGGCACGCTGTCGATTTCCTTGCCACATAGTCCCACAGCTTCTCCTGCCGTTTTTCAGTCTTTCTATACTTTACAGTACATCACTGTATACTGTATCACTACTGCACTCTCATACTCAATGCAGGCACATAGAGGCGGCGATGCCCAAGCTGGAGGCCAAGCACGACGAGCACATCCGTCTCTACGACCCCAAGGGAGGAGAGTACAATAGGCACAGGTATGCCTGCTTTTGGTGTGTGTCTCAGGGAGGGAGCTGAGTGAGTGGAAGAATGTGGGGGAGGAGTGGCGGGAGGGAGTACCTGGAGATAGAAATTGAGGGGATGGGAGGGGGAGGGAGAGGGAGGGAGGGAGAGTGAGGGAGGGAGGGAGAGTGAGGGAGGGAGTGACCGGTTGGGGGCAGAGGATGAAGAACCATGAAGAGGAGTGGTGTGGACTGCGTAAGTCTCACAGGTGTATCTAATCTATCTTCCATTCCCACTCTCAGGCTGACGGGCCTTCACGAGACGGCCAGTATGGACAAGTTCACCTGGGGAGTGGCCGACAGAGGGGCCTCCGTGCGCATTCCCAGGGGGGTGGCCGAGAAGGGAATGGTGGGTGCCGAGGATTTCATTCCTTGGAGTGTATCGTAGCAATCTTAGGTCTATTCTGTGACTAGAGTTTCTTGAATCGACGAGTGTGCCCGATAACTGAATAGGTCACACCGAGGCTGTGCGAAATTCATTGCTTTGCTGGTTTGCCCCATTTTCACTGTGTTTCGATTACGGTACCTCAAACTGTGCGGTTTGCTTACAAAGAAACTTTCAACTGGTAGACAAGCTGACTTCGCATGACACTGTAATAACCTCTGCAGGGTTTCCTGGAGGACAGGCGGCCGGCCTCCAACTGCGACCCCTACGCCGTCACCATGAAGCTGGCCGAGACCATCTGCCTCTGAGAGGAGAGACATACCGTATTCTTTGTTTGTAGGATGAGCTATATTTTATAGGCCTTGCATTTTCCATGACACCACCCGGCAACCTTGTCATAGCAGCAGCGTTCGATTCGCTTTCAAATTGCCAGTTGGCCACGCTTTTCCACGCGTTTTGCGTTCGTTGTTGTTGTTTTGTGCCATTGGCGCGTGTGTTTTGTGCCTTTCGTCTGATTGTCTTTAGTCCAGTCTTCACATGACGGGTTTCCTTCTCACCATTGTTCCGGTTGGGTTTCGTTCGAGTTGTGTTGATTCGTGGATTGTGCGAAAGAACGATATTTTATGGGGAATGTTAGAAGAAGATGCTACATTTTAGCCACGCAGTCTCAGCAGGCGGGCCTGCATGGGCCAAGCATAGGCAGAGCAATCGGCAACGGCAATCGCACTATGTATGTATGTGGGTCGCACTTCTGTCGGAACAAAGTCTGAGACGATTCAGACGCCATTCCTTGGAGAAAGAGACCGCCTTTGATGTACCTGTCAAAGTATCACCATGGCGCATGCAGTGCAAGCCATGAGAGCAGAGCAGTGGACCAATTGTGCCACTGTTGCGTGAAATGTGAAACTTTGTTCCGGATATTGTTCAGCCAGAGCAATTGGACACACTGGTCGTGGCTTCCTCCTATTGTTCTTGGTCGCTTGTGATTGTTATTCGTAAGAGACTGAGGGTATAATGAGCTAGATTTCACACCTGCGGCTCCATCCATTCCAGAGAGTGCGCATGCGACGGGAGGGGGGGGGGGGAGGGGGTGGCCCATATGGTTTGACGATTGGGGCGGTCGTTACAATTGGGTTTAGGTAATTGTGGAGCTTCACCCGCTGTGCAGATTTCAAATGTAGCTGATGACTTTACTCGGAGCACCTTACTTGTGGGGGGGGGGGGGGGCATACATACCACTTCCCACCCGCGGTAACAAGTAACGGTTACCACGGGTGGGAGGAGGTATGTATGCCCCCCCCCCCCCCCCCCCACAAGTAAGGTGCTCCGAGTCAAGTCATCAGCTCCATTTGAAATCTGCACAGCGGGTGAAGCTCCACAATTACCTAAACCCAATTGTAACGACCGCCCCCATCGTCAAACCATTCTTTGAGCGCATTGCTCGCGCCCATTGTTAACCCCTTGTCGTTAACCTGCCGATCAGCCGGCAGCTCCTCCCAATAGGACGACGGGATGCTGACAGTGGGTCTGCAATAGGCCTAACATTCTGATTCGATTGCCGTCAGGTTCGGTTTTGAATAACAGTAATTGTGGTGCTACTGTTTCTCTGTTAGTACCATAGTGTTCAAGCTCTGAACAAGAGTCCAAACACGGCATGTAGCAAAAGGTACTGGTTAGCCTGCGCACACTGGTTGGGTTGCTTTCCAACACGACCTACATCTCGACGTCGACCATCGACTAGTGGGTCATGACCATCTACAGAACACCATAGACCAAGGCAGCTTAGCCTGCGCACACTGGTTGGGTTGCTTTCCAACACGACCTACATCTCGACGCCGACCATCGACTAGTGGGTCATGACCATCTACAGAACACCATAGACCAAGGCAGCTTAGCCTGCGTAGGTACACTGGTTGGGTTGCTTTCCAACACGACCTACATCTCGACGCCGACCATCGACTAGTGGGTCATGACCATCTACAGAACACCATAGACCAAGGCAGCTTAGCCTGCGTAGGTACACTGGTTGGGTTGCTTTCCAACACGACCTACATCTCGACGCCGACCATCGACTAGTGGGTCATGACCATCTACAGAACACCATAGACCAAGGCAGCTTAGCTGGCGTACACTGGTTGGGTTGCTTTCCAACACGACCTACATCTCGACGTTGACCATCAACTAGTGGGTCATGACCATCTACAGAACACCATAGGCCAAGCCCGCGTACACTGGTTGGGTTGCTTTCCAACACGACCTACATCTCGACGTTGACCATCAACTAGTGGGTCATGACCATCTACAGAACACCATAGGCCAAGCCCGCGTACACTGGTTGGGTTGCTTTCCAACACGACCTACATCTCGACGTCGACCATCGACTAGTGGGTCATGACCATCTACAGAACACCATAGACCAAGGCAGCTTAGCTGGCGTACACTGGTTGGGTTGCTTTCCAACACGAGACGACCTACATCTCGACGTCGACCATCGACTAGCGGGTCATGACCATTCAAACAAGAGTTCAGACAGACACATTCAGACGCCGATAGAAATATGGCGAAGAATAGAGAGAAGGTCGAAACAGGAGGGTGGAAGTTTGGTTGGATTTTGTCGACTAGCAGAACTAGCACTCGTCCAGATGCATCAGGCGACACTTGTTACGGCGAGGGCACTCTTGATCACCGAAAGGGGTCGACGCGGCAGCGAACATCGAATCGGCTATCACGCGCTTGTCTTCCCTTTTCGGCGACGGAAGACGGAGAGGGCGACGGAAGAGGACGGCGGCGGCGGCGGCGGCAGAGGGCGAGCAATAAGGAACCTCAGAAGGCGACCAGGTCGAACCTGGAGACGTAGTATGTGCCGACGACCGAGGAGAAGAACTCGCGCACGCGGGTGGTGGTCCCGATGCTGTAGGGCGCGGAGAGCACTTGGAACCGGTGGCGACCGGCCGGAGCGTCGGCGTCTCGGGCGACGCTGAGGACGATCTCTCCGAAGGGGGCGATGATGACTGAAAGAAGAAGAAGGAGAGAGAGTGATTGAGAAGGTGAAGGGGTCAAGTCAAGAGACAACTAGTCAAGGGACCCCTCGAGGCGGGCGCAAAGAAGTAGGGCGCGACGGCGTGGTGCCCGGGCGGGTCGAACAGCTTGACCCACAGAGCCATTCGCTTGTGGCTGTGCGACTTGAGTCTCAGCAAGCCATGGCCGCCGCTTCGGCTGTTGTAGGGGCCGGACGCCTCCTCGACCACGACTCGGTCGATGGGGTAGTAGTTGGTCGACGCCATCTGCTCTTCTGTCTGTCTTCCTGTCGGCCGGGTCCTTCTCCTTTCTTCTTCCTTCACAGAGATTAATCAAGGGTGAGTGGAGCCTACTTGGTTGTGTTTATTATTGGTTGAGGTCAGTAATGATGAAGAAAGCACAGAGTGACAACTCTCACTCAACAACAACACCACAAACAACCGAGAGTCGTGGCATTCCTGCGATACTTTGCTTGCACACCCATGCACACTTCGGCTCTGCCCCAGTCGATCAACTGCTCTCGACGTACTCACGAAACTGCCACTGCGGCGGGGGGGGGGAGGGGGGTGGTAGGCGATGACATCTGGAATTCCTACAAGTTGAAAGGATTACGGTAGTTCACCCTCACTGCATAGAGGGAATATAGCCTGCGGCAGACACTTTATGGTACATTCTGGGCAATTCTTTGCTCTTTAGCATGCTAAGCGCTCAACCCCCCCCCCCCCCCCCCCCCCCCCCCCCCACACCTCAGTCTAACACCTGCGTGTGGGGGGAATCTCCCTCCCGCGTGCGCACCCGATATTACTGAACATCGATTTTATCTGTTGAGTTGCAGCTACCCTCGAGAATGTAGCAGTGGACTGGCATTATCGTGCCGTGGGGGTAGCACCGGGAAAGGGGGAGGAGGAGGGGGAGGGGGGGGGGGGTGCGAGTGGAGGACAAAATGTAGTGGAGGACAAGTGAGGTGGAGGGCGAGTGATCAATTCAACTGACCGGTGCCACCGGCGGCGCTGCCGAAAGGGGGCGGGACGGCCTCCAGCCTGAAAGAACAAAGCCGCGGCTGGTGTCCTTCCGTGAAATACTGATGGATGCGTATACGCATATGTAGGTTTTTGAATGCGTATACGCATACGCATACGCAAACGGAACTCCGTACGCACACCATTTGCGTATGCGTACGAAAGCCACAAAGTGCGACAAATGGCACCAAATTTCGACCAAGTTGGCCAACAAATTAGCTAACAGCAAGCCAAATTTGTCTCGAATTTCGTTCAATCTTTTGATTATAGCCGAAATTGATTTATCCCCGATAAAGAAGCAGTTTCATCTTCTCTGAATACAACAGTGCCTTTCCACGGTGGATTTTTTGTGAAATGTGTGCATTGACAATCGTACGCATACGCATACGCTAACTTTTTGCTATGCTTACTACGCAATACGCATACGCAAATGAGATTGTTTGCGTATACGCAAGTAGTAAGGGTGGGCTTTTCCGGCCGGTGTGCTGAAGCATAGGGGCCCCTCTGGCCCGGTGCTGGTCTTTCGCCCGGTTAGTACTTTTTTGGCCCGGTGCTGGTCAAGCCAAAGGCTGTGAGTTGATTGGTCAGCCTAAGGCTGAAAGGG